>JAXQQM020078406.1:0-162250 GCA_034641835.2 Pinus albicaulis | reverse complement strand
CTCCTCTTAAGTTATTACAAACCTCGGGTTGATAATTTAAGCTGGTAGCCTTGGGAGTTGTATCATTCTTGTTGCAATAAATGGGCTCATAATTTTTTGGCATTTTTCCTAAGAAGGGTGTCAAAGAAAACACTCTATTTTTCTTGAAATGATTCCCTCTTTATTTTCTACAAAAACAAAAAATTTGATTAAGCATCTTTCATTGGATTTCACTAGCATTCTCATTCAAAAAAATTTATAAAAACAAAAATTATATTTCTTCAACACCACAAACCCCCCACTTGATCATGTGTAGGTATAAGAATGAAATGTGGTAGAGAATTTAGAAGGAGGCATGGAGAATCTCTACTCTATCAACCTATATCAACAATATTCTTATCCTCCCCAACCTTTTGAACCACATTGAGGGTCTTATGTCATTCCATATTTTCATCCATATCAACACCAACCTCCACAATGGTTTGATTCATATTTTCCTTAATATTCATGGTCTTATCCACACCAACCTGCCATTCCTCCTTTACATTCATAACAACACCAACCTCATCAGTCGAGTGATCCATATATCCCTCAATATCCTCAATTCTCGTGTCCACACCAACCTCCTCAATGGGGTGATCCATATTTTCCTCAACATCCTCAATATCCTCCATAAAAAACTCAATGTGATCCATCCCATCCACCTCCACCAAAACAACATGCTCAACCACAACCATTTCAAAGACCTACTCCCACTAAAATACCTGCACAACCATTTCCAAACCCAAGCAATAAAGTAACTAAACCCACTTACAATGTTGAGATACAAAATATCCAAACAAATCCTCTTAATCCAAATGATATTCATATTCAATCGTAAATAGTATTACAAAGAAGAAATTCTCTTACTCATATTGAAAAACAACATCCAAAAGAAGAATGTCCAGAGGATACTAAGAATTATGGACCACATTTGATAGAGAGAAGACATTAGAGCTTGAGATTGAAAATTTTCTACAATGGTTAGCATCATATACTTTATGTGTTCAAGGGGCTAATTAGAAAATAGTAGAATATTTGAACGACATGGAAAAAGAAGACACGAAGAATGATCTAGATAAGCAAGTGAATCAAGGGCATCATAGCTATATTGAACTTTGGTTTATGACAAAGTCAAATTAGTTGGCCTCTCATATTCATGTACATGTCAAAAGCACATGTTTTGAGCCTACACATCATTTTCTCTTTCAACTTGTTATGGAAATTGATCCATTGGAAGTATTACTATACTTGAAAGAGATTTTTTTTTTTTTTGTAAGTAGAGTAGGATACAGGAAACAATAGGAAAAAAAAAATTTAGATGAAAACCTCATCTGAGGCACCTGACATTGGCTCACTGATTAAAAAAATCCTTGAGGTGGTTAGTCGGTTGGAAAGAAAAAAGAGAAAAAAAGGAAAAATATCTCAGGTGAAAACCTCCTTTGAGGCACCTAGGAAAACCTATTGGTTAAAAACCTCATTAAGGCGGCTAGTAGGACTAAAAAATAAAAAAAATGTAAAGGAAAAATAATTATTTTCTCTAGGTATATCCCTCTCATGAACGCATGTTCTCTCCAATGTTCACAAGCAACAAGAACAAAGAAAATGTTGATAAAAAATATAGTCAAAGAAATTCAAACATGGGCTTTCATCTCCTTTGCTTAGATGCTCCAATGGGACCAAGGACATCCATCATCCTCATCCATTTCCAACATTTACCCATCATTCTCATACCTTTCCCATTCATTTTCCTCGTTTTCCTATAACTAATATAGGATTGTTTTGTTTTGCTATAGGATTTCAAAAATACACAGGGATGAATTTTTTTTAATATATATAAAAAAGTATGCATCTTTTTTCTGATTGTTTTCATGGGCAAATGCATAGGGATGATGGTAACATGCTTAAAACTTTTTAGCAAATTCCAGTGCATATTTTTTGAAAAATAAAGCGCCATAAACTACACCCCTTTTTATTTTTTTTCAATATTAGTGCATCCATATGAAAAATAAAATTATTGGGAGAAGCATAGGGATGATGGAAACATGCTCAAAACAGTTAATGTGAATCCAAGCTACAGTTTGACGGATATTGATTAAACAAGTTCGTTACAGGATTGTCCGAGATTTGCTAGAGGATTGTGATTGACATTGAGTGAAGGGTCAGATTTTATGTTTTCCTCGGGGGAATAAAAATAGAAGTATATCACTCCAAGATCACCCATCCTCCACACCATTTAGCCACTTCTCCATCCAAAAATTCAACTTTTTTCATGAAAAGAACCCATTTTCACCCCTTCTTCCACAATTTTCACCACCACCACAATTTCTAGTCCCTATCTATAAGCTCGCCATGAATTATCAAATATATTGAATTCATTACATGAAGTTTATTGTGATCATGGATGGTTCTTTGTGACTGCTACAAGAAAAAATCCAATCATAGAGAATCATGTAAAAACCCTACAAAACCATAGTTGGAAACACTTTACAACACCAGAATGAATACTTATCCAACTTGATGCATTAAAGAACCATATTTGTGATCTTAGGAAACCACACAACTCTTGAGGAGCTACTAGAGTGTCATTATTCATCTCCAACAACACGAGATCAATCCACCATTTGTAGAACCTGCATCAATAAATGTTTCTTAGTTAGACACCTATCAGAAAATATCTACAAGTTTTTTTCAAAATCAAAGCTAGAGCATGAAGCAACGAGTATGGAAGATGTCACCTCCAAAGATTAGCAAATCAACCACCATTTTGAAGCAGCATGCATACATCAAGGGATACAAACACCATCAGGTAGGCACATGTATGAATTTTTCTTCACCTCTCCTCTTTAGTGTATTATGGTTAAAAATTTGTTGTCAGTGGATGAGAAAGAATGTTTTTTACGCTTGGAGTGGCTTAGAAGTATCAACCACCCTAAAACAATGAGCTGAATTTATCTCTCTCTCTCTCATCATACATGGATAAAACACAAAGTCAAAAAGGGTGATGACTACAAGCATGGGCCAACGAGTTTGAGAGGTTACAAAGGTGGTAGGTGGGGGCCATCTCATACAATGTACTAAGCCCACCACCAAACCACAAAAGGAAGAAAAGGACAAGCCTAAACCTTATTTGTACCGAGAATTCATTCCTAAAATATTAAGAGAGGCCCACTAAGGCATTGAGAGTGGAGCCAGCTAAAATCAAGGGTCCCCTAGGGTTCTACAGGGAAGCTATAGGGTTGAAAAGAAAGTGCTAAAATATCAGTAGTAGTTGCTATAGGATTATAGTCTATTGTTAAAATATTGCAGAGAGTGCGACAGGATCAGGCTGAGAGGTAAAATAAAGTTTGAATTGGTGATAATCTTCATCCAAACCCTAAAAACCATGAAGGAAGGAATTTCTTTGGGAAGGGTAAGTAGCTCATTTTCCTCACCTATCATGAATACAAAATAAGATAATTTGGCTAAAAATTTTCCTATACATGCATCCTATAACACCCCTTTGCAGATTGATTTTGTTCTCAAAATATTTTATTTTTATATGAGGGAATCAAGGTGGAAGAATAGTTAATTTGTTTGGAATTTGGCATGTAATTCTATTCCCTCTAATCAGAATAAGAGCACCAATCCTCTCACCTCTATCTTGAAACCTTGAAGTTGCATAAAACACAACAATTTACATAAAAATATTTGAGGAAACTTGAGGAAGCAGAAGTAGGAAACATGGGGGGTGGATTTAACCATAGAGTTCCCACAACCAAGAAGGAGAAGGGGAATTTAATGAAGAAGTATAAGAGGATAGAGAAAAGGGACCTAATCACACTTATTGTGACACAAATAGTAGAATGACCTAATCACACTTCTTGTGACACAAATAGTAGAATGAGGAACTCCAGAGGCCATTGGGAAATCACCTAGGCCACAAAAGGGAAGAAGAAGGAAACAAAAGGAAATAAGGAATTCACCATCAAATTAGAAATCAAAGCACAATGGTAAAAATAGGCTTTCTAAGAGGTCTCTAATCTCTTCTAGCTTGTGTCCAAGGCCTAGAAGATGTTATAGGGAGGAAAGAGGAAAAAAATAGGAATTAGGCACAATTATAGTCATGTTTTGATGGATTTTGTGAGGCGTTACATGATTCTATAGTTCTGCTACATGATTCTCTGTACTGCTAGGGTATTGCATTTGAGGGAATTTAGATGGATCTAGAGGTTTCCAAATGGTGGAAAATGGTATCAGGAAGTTGGGAAAGGATGTGAAAGACCTTTCCAAACCTATAACTCTGCACGAGTCCATCTTGCACAATGAGAAAAAAGTATACTACTGGTCTATAGAAAAAATGTGATTTTTTTGTGCACAAACAATTTTGGAAAAAACAGTGAAAATGGAATGAAGGTGTCAAAGGAGATGGTGTGACTGCAATGGATATGATTCCACTTTGTGCTACAAGCCAACAAAGTTCACTTACAAAGAGAAAATTTAATTTTTTGTGCTTGAAAATACTACTAAACAAATGCATGAAAAAAAAAACTATGTTTTTATGTTTGTCCTTGCATGACCTACACCAAGCTTCTTGAGAGAAAGGACTGAGAAATGTACAAGAGAGAGAGAGGCCAGCTAGGTCATGAATGAGGTAAAAGTAGGTTATTAATTTTATCAGAGGATAAGCAACACTTTCAGTAGGGGGTATTTCCAAATTAGCTACAATTTAAGTCCCATTTGACCATCCTTCAACAAATGAACTTCCATTTTTGCATTGGATGACATATTTTTATCTTTAATATGTTCATTAGAAAGGTTTAGAGATAATTTCATACTATGTACCTAATATTATTTATTTTTGTATAATATTGTGAGAATATTGGGCATATTATGAATATTTCAAGGATGAGATAATTTAGGGACTTTCTCCCTACTACAGGATATACAGAAATTAGCTAATAAATGAACATGATACTATAGGATTATTAAACAGATTTTGGAGCTCCATTGATTGACACAATCTAGGAATGTGCTCCTTGTTATTTAATGATGTTCCTAGTGTTGGAACCAAATCCACTTTTTGAGGGATTTTGGAGGGGAAAGTCACCTCCTTTTAAGGAGGATTCTTCCTCATCTCTTTGTATACGTACCAATTTGAATTTTTCTCTAGGAACATGTATTTCTTAGTCTTCTTGTGGAGAAAACTTGTTATTTAACAACTCCACTTTCTTTTCTTGCATGGATGTACTTGGATTTATTCAAATAATGAAGTTTGGTGCCATTTTTAGCTTCTAAAGTTTGGTTTCCTCCATAGGGATCTAAGAATATTTGGGCTTGGCCAACCCAGGAGCCTCAGAAATCTGTTGTAAAATTTATGTATTTCCTTTAAATGTCTTTTTCACTTGCATCTCTCATTTTTGCATTTACTGTTCATGCTTCCTCTATTGTTGGTTATATTGGTTAAATGATTGAAATGAGTTGTTTTGTAGGTTATTTACAGAGTCACAAGCATGATGCATCTTTAGAACAACATTGAAAATTCATATTCATCGTTGAGCTACTAGGATTGGTTTACTAGTTCACAAATCTACAAATTCTAGAAGAATCTTGTAGCAAAATAGTAGTAATTTTATGTTATTTTTTAGCACGTGTCAATGAGCTTCTTTCAAGTTTATTCCAATTCTATTAGAGATTAAACACATCCAAATTAATAATAAAATTTACCCCACAACATTTTCACTTTATTAGCCTAGGCATTTGGCCAGTTAGATCAGCTTACTAGTTCATTGCTCTGAGTTGGAAGTTGGAACATTCTTGTTGCAATATTGGGGCTCATCAGATGCCTTGAGAAGAATACTCGCTTGGGTGATATTAGGATTTCAAATAGGGTAGACAACATGATGGTTACTCTCCTTCATACCTAGGAATTCAATGTGCTACTTTTTAGTCACTAAGCCATGTCTTGCTAACTTTTATTATATGGCCTCACTGAGCCTGCATAGCACAAAGGAAGACCTTCTTAGATCCAAAAGTCCCTGGGTACTTCCCATTTCTCAGTGATTTTCGTGCTTAGATCTAATATAATTTCTTAGAAATCCCTTCTGTCCCTCTACATTATACTAGAGGCTTTAACTTTAAATTCCTAAGTAAATTAGGAAATCCACAACTCAGTAAGGGTTTCCATTCTTTAGAAGGATTTTTATCTCACCTTCTATTTATAGTTATAGTATTATAATTCATGTGTGGTTTTGGCTAATTCCACAATTAGTTAAATTCACATTCTCACGCCTATTTGCAAGTTTCACACCTACAATATCTCCCCCCATTTCCATTCTAACCAACTAAAAAATCCACTTCCTACCAATTCAGGGTCTCCTATTCATTGGATGGTCAATTCCAATGGTTCTTGATGGGTACATCACCATACCTCTAGAGAAATATCATATCTCTCCCATTATCCCTGATCAATTATGGTAGTTAGGTATTTAAACTACTAAATTAGAAACGTAGGCATTAATTTGAAGGAATGATAGGAATTTTTCCTATTCCCCCTCTCAATTCCCCTTGAGCATCAAGATTCATGTTGGATTCTCTCTTCTTCAACTTTTTTTTTGGAAATATATTAAATTAAATGCATATTACATCATTTATATTTTGTCAGGACATTCATGTTGGCCATATCTAGCATCATAAATCTTAATTACAATTACAAAAATGAGAATATAAAAAGGAGTATTATAGTGGTTTTATGCATTATGAATTTGTGATAGGGAAGAATCTGTAATATCCCAAAATAGAGAAAAATCTACAATAATGGGAATATCTTAAGATATTCCAAAATTGGAGATCCAGCAATACATGAACACAAACTGGAAATAGCATTGAATAACATCATACCAAAATGTACGGAAACCATGGAGCCATTTTATTATGTAAATCAGCTGCAAACATGTACAATACAATTCAAATGATCAGGGAAAACAAGCCTCTCATGAATACATATGCAAAAACTGGAATGATGTTATATTGCAGAGTGCTCATGAACATGTACAGTGCAGTCATAGATGGTACAATTATACATGGGAATGTGAAATAACATAAATATACAAATATATGGCTCATACAACATTGGGAGTGAAGATCTAAGCTCCCAAACACTATTTCAAGACAATCCTGGAAGGATTGGCTGAAATATGCAAAAAATGGAAAAATTATGGTGTTGTAGTCTCAAGTCTGAGTAGCAACTGCAACTCAAGAACTTGATGGATATGGTTGTATATGATGCATAAGCTGAATACATATCCTCCAATGGATCTTCCAAGTGAAATGATGATCCTATCATTGAAGATCTCACCCTCCAAAAAAACACTGCAACCCTCACTGCAGATGCTCTCTGAAAATTTCACAGTCAAGGAGAGGGACTGCACTGTAGATGATGGAAAATGGTTGGCCTAATGCCAAAGATGGTGAAATCAACCCAGAAGCTTCCTCACTGATCCTCCAAAGGAAATAAAGCTTCCTCCTCTAAAAAATAAGCTCCAGAAGTGGTGTAGAGTAACCTCCACTGCAACACCCTACAACACAACCCAGTTCTAAACATATATTGCACTGTAGCTGAAGGAGGATGCTTGGCCTAAAGCATGAATGTGGAGAAATGAAGATAAAGATCCCTCAAGAGGCCTCTCTTGAGTGGAGAAGGAATTCCTAAACAATAATGCCTTGTGCTAAGCAGCACAACAACTCTCTTAAACAACAAGAGAATGCACAAAGTCTAAGCAGACCAAGAAATAAATAATCCATAACATGAATAGAAATGGGTGCCTTGCCCTTATTTTAAACAAGTGAAATCCCTCTCACCATTGGTCACATTCATTAGCATTTCCTTCACCAAAGAAACCTCCTCCCATTCATACTGATTTTTTTCTCAAAGTGTTCTCCACCTCATATCCCAACATTGTTGACTTGGTCAAGCTTGACCTTGTCCACATGCAAATGACCTTGTTCACACATGGGGGTGTGAAATCCAGCTCCTATGATGATCCCTTTTCACACTATGAGGGATTTTTTTCATTTTTCTGAAATTTATGGGCCTCCTTACCCATTTATTTATCTCCTAAGTGACATGAGCAAAAATTAATATTCCAATTAGCTGGATGCTAATTTTGGAATATTACAGTCCTCCCCTCCCAAATGTTGCTTATCCTAAAGCAATTGCAAGGATATAAATGAGAAGTGTCCTCTTCTTCCCCTGTATCATCCTCATATGATAAAATCCTCCAAGGATCAAGATGTTTTCTCCTCAATATATCTCCAAGTTGTCCCTCCCAAGTATGCAAGCTAGCTTTTGGTGTGCATCCCAAATAGCTATCATCATGTAAAACATCCATGGATGAAAAAAAGGGTTGTATAAAGGCCTTCTTGAGGCATGGGACCTGAAATAAATTGGTAATAATTATTCCCATGTGGATCCTCCATCCCCAAGCAATCATCCAGATAAAGTGAGTTACCTCCCAACATGGAATCTCTAGAAAGTTCTCTTCCACCATGAGCTCCTGCAATGTAGGTGGGCTGAAAATCTGACCATGGTAGACAAAATATCCTACCCCACACTGTCCTCCTCTCCACTTAGGATAAGTGTAGAGTATATGTTGATCTTGGGCTATAATAATATTGCCCTCAAGTGGCAAGATGGAGACTAGACCTCCAAGGTTCTCTCCTCCAACGTTATGAAACATGTTGGCCCAAAACATTCCATATATGATGAGTTGGAAATCACCATCATATGGCATCCAATCAATCCCATGGCTCACCTCATAAAGAAACCAATGTTTTTCTGTGGTTTCCATATCACCTCTCATGCTCCCCTTAGAACATGCAATGCAAATAATGTGGGAAATCTCTCCCCTAAGGGACACATCCAACCAATGTGCCACTCCACCAATCATGCTCCCAATAAAAATAAGAACAACAGCAACATAAGGAACTACAATGAGAATCATGCTAGCTACCATATGAAGCAAGGGAGAAGGAAAATGGTCCCTCAAATGTAGCCAATGCATTTTTATTCTCAATTGCAATAAAAAATGAAATGATGGGTGGCCTCCCCACCATTTTCTTGCTGCACCAATCTCCTCACAAGTTTGGAGAAAGTGTATGGTGTATGGTGCAAAGTGAACATGCTTTGCAAAATATAGAGCTGCCCCAAGTACTCTTAGGTAGTGACCATCACCAATACTGCTTATGGCCTCAAGTAGACCATGATATCTAGAAGGAAGAATTCTCCTCCTTTGAGCAAAATCCTACACATATATGGTTAAGGGATGCATATATACATTATACAAGTCATCATGCAAACAAACAATACCCTTACCATATGTCTTGCTCATACAAATGGAGTGGCTCATAGATGAGTCCCCTCTCATCCTCAAAGAGAAAAGAGGTGGTTGTGCTAACTCTTCCAAAGATTTATGTATCTCCTCCATCTCTACATAATCCATGCATCTCCTCATATGTTGATATCTCTCCTCCTCAAAGCCTTCCCAAAAATACCCCTCCATGATGGTGTGGTATGCTCTCATATAATAAGTGTGGTTGAAAAGGAAATCTTCATGAGATTCTTGTAGCAACTTCTCCTTGAGCTTGGAAGCCCTAGATAAGAAGATCCTACTATGATAGTATATGACCCCATCTCCAACTGAATATCCCTCCTCATTTAGCTGGTCATCTAATAAGATACAAGTGAAAAGATCCTTGGAATACTCCACTAACAACTCGGAGTTCCAATATGGATCTATCCTCCATAGTGACAGTGATAATGATCTCTCATGAAGAGCATATGTCATATCGTCATCCTCCTCTTTGACATCTCCCATGCCAAATATGCAAGTTGGAAGGCTGCTATCCTTCCCATGCTGCTTCTGCCACATCGCAGAATCTGAAATGAGAGTGGGTAAAGATGATGTTGAGAGAATGCCTCTCTCCTCCTTGAGTCTACCCAAGACTCTCAATGTTGTATAATGACCTCCCAAGGTCTCCACTCCTCTGAATTCAATGAGTGGTGCCTCAAAATGTGAAGCATCTCTCATCATCTACTAGTCTCCTTGGTGAAATGTCTCCATGCAATGAGACATCAACATTAAGAGTAGACTGCATACATAAATGGAAAAAATTGTCCTAGCCCTTACTGTGCAATCCAGTCTCCCTCTTAGGTGCATCAACCTCCTGAAATAGATAGGGGTGTGTGCTCCTCACCACATGATGTTGGTCAACTTCCCTATCTCCTCCTTTTGTTTCCATAGTTTCACACCCTATCATCAATGACACATGTAATTCATGAGTTGTGCCTTGATATCCACATGTGATATCCTGGGGAATTCTTTGCAAAGATACAAGAATCCCTCTAGTTTGAGAAAGAGCTCCATATTCCTCTACATGAGGTGCTAGATGAACCCTAGACATGATAGCATTTTTTCCCTCCTCCTCATCAACATGTATGGGCAACCTCCCAAGAATTGGATCCTCTTTTCAAAAAGAGATCTCCATGCCCTCTTGTTCAGGAATATGAGATAGAGGCTTTGCCTCTAACAAGGTATGATGTAAGACATTAGCCTCCTCCATGGTTTTCTGAAGTGGATTTGAGTTTATAGTTTCCTCCATCACATGCAAGGTTTTTGTTTGTTTATGTTTGTTTAACTTCACCACATGTGCTGTAGAAAGTTTTCCATCAAACCTTTCCACCATTGTCTTAATAAACCTTGCATAAGAAGAAGAATTTTCATTTTTCAAAGAGAAATAATCAAATATCCACCATGCATAGGGCTTACCTCCAAGATGCAGCAGTCCAACTCTAATGGCTTCATCTTCAGAAATTTGGTGCTGCTGCGAAAAGGTGTCTAGTTCTTCCACTCAAGCTCCGGCTGAACATGTAGGTGAACCATCAAAGTTAGATAGAAGGAATATACCCCTATCATGCTGCTTGCTTCTCTTCACCTTGATCTTTCAAAATTATGGAAAAGTGATATGGTCTCTAAACTTTTGAGTTTGAGACTCATACTCTTGCAGAAAATCACTAAGAGTTTCCCTCCTAGTCATTCCCTCCTCTTCCACCTCTTTCATGGAAAATCTGGACATATGACTGCGTTGTGTATCATGATGTGTGGCTTTATTCTCACACTCATCATATGAAAATCTAGAGTTTGATTCAGATTCAAACCATCTTGGAGATTCTATACACATCTCCCTTCTGATCTTCTTGAGATCTCCTTGAATGCTTTTTACAGATTTAGGAAGAAGCTTTGAGAGCCTCTCCTTTTTCTTTCTTCCAAATAATGGAGTCTTATTTCTATTCATATTCTCTTATCTTGATATCATATTAGCTGAGTTCCACAGGATGAGCCAAGATTATGCTTTGATACCACTGTAATATCCCAAAATAGGGAAAATCTACATAATGGGAATATCTTAAGATATTTCAAAATTGGAGATCCAGCAATCCATGAACACAAACTGGAGATATCATTGAATAACATCATACCAAAATGTATTGAAACCGTGGAGCCATTTTATTATTTAAATCAGCAGCAAACATGTACAATACAACTCAAATGATCAGGGCAAACAAGCCTCTCATGAATACATATGCAAAAAGTGGAATGCTGCTATATTTGAGAGTGCTCATGAACATGTACAGCACATTCATAGATGGTACACTGCTATATGGGAATGTGAAATAACATAAATCTGCAAATATATGGCTCATACAACATTGGGAGTGAAGATCTAAGCTCCCAAACACTATTTGAAGACAATCATGGAAGGATTGGCTAAAATATGCAAAAATGGAAAAATGTCGGAGTTGCAGTCTCAAGACTGAGTAGCAGTTGCAACTCAAGAAATAGATGGAGATGGCTGTAGATGATACATAAGCTGAATAAATCTCCTACAATGAATCTTCCAAGTGAAAGGCTGATCCTATCACTGAAGATCTCACCCTCCAAACAAACACTGCAACTCTCACTGCAGATGCTCTCTGAAAATAACGTAGTCAAGGAGAGGGACTGCGCTATAGATGATGAAAAATGGTTGGTCTGATGAAAAATATGGTGAAATCGGCCCAGAAGCTTCCTCACTAATCCTCCAAAGGAAAGAAGGCTTCCTCCTCTGAAAAATAAGCTCCAGAAGTGGTGTTGAGTAACCTCCACTGCAAAACCATGCAACACAACCCAGCTCTAAATAGATATTGCACTGTAGCTGAAGGAGGATGCTTGGCCTGAAGCCTGAATGTGGAGAAATGAAGAGCAAGCTCCCTCAAGAGGCCTCTCTTGAGTGGAGAAGGAATTCCTAAATATGAATGCCTTGTGCTAAGAATCACAACAACTCTGCTAAACAACAAGAGAATGCACAAAGTCTAAGCAGACCAAGAAATCAATAATCCATAACATGAATAACAATGGCTGCATTTCCCTTCTTTTAAACAAGTGAAATCCTTCTCACCATGGGTCCCATTCATTAGGGTTTCCTTCACCATAGAAACCTCCTCCCATTCACACTGCATTGTTTCTCAAATTGTTCTCCACCTCCTATCCCAGTGTTGTTGACTTGGTCAAACTTGACCTTGTCCACATGCAAATGACCATGTTCACACATGAGGGTGTGAAGTCGAGCTCCTATGATGATCCCTTTTCACACTATGAGGGATTTTATTCATTTTTCTGAAATGTATGGGCCTCCTTACCCATTTATTTATCTCCTAAGTGACATGAGAAAAAATTAATATTCCAATTAGCTGCATGCTAATTTTGGAATATTACAGAACCATAGTGTCAGAGGTACCTTAGCGAAGGAATTTTAGCTAGTAATGTGACCATAAAGTGAAATTGAGGCATTAGAGTGGAGTAAATGGTTATATAAGCATTTGGGAAGTTTTTAATGGTATAATTAGTGGTATCATAGTTATTAATTTAAGTAAAAATGGTGAAGTTTAGAAGTGTCCCATACTCTCAACAGTAGATAGAGGGTTTGGGTATGTTATAGAATTACTCCTTTGGAATTAGATGAATGTTGTTACCTTTACAATGATAATTATGAGATTTATCTCTTAGAATATTTTTCCATTTCACTCTCAATAATAGTACTTTCACCCTTTTATTGATTATCTACTCACAGAAAACATAAAAAATATATATATAAAATAAATTTCAACCTAGCATTAAATATCATTGAAAGAATATAAATCCATTATTGTACAAGATTATTCAACTCTAAACATGGAATATTCTAACATGGCCTCTTCCTTGTGCTTAATCCCTATTGTTAATTCCTACGATTCAATCCTCATCAATAAAATTGGTGATAAGAGGAAAACGTTTGTATGATAGCTCATATAAAGAACCCACATTTAGAAAGTGATTTTTGAACCCTAAGACTTCTTTTGAAAGACCTAAAGTAATCATGCCACCATCATTGCCATAATTAAATTATATAGTTTCTTTCCTATATTTGTGTAACCTAAGGATAACCAAAGGCTCATGGTAGAGGTGTTAAAGGAGGATATTTTCAAAACTCTAAAAATATTTTAGAAGGAAAGGAGTCTAGGACTAGATGTCCCACCCATTGAATTTTTTCCTATTTATTATGATTTCATTGGAATTGATTTTCAAAGGTTGGTGGATCAAAGGGTTGTGGGGGCCATGAGAACTTTTGGAAAAATCTGAGTAGCCTTATTAATTTCTCTCCTCTCAAATTCTAATAACCCCGTGATCTATGAAAGTTGTTGATAAATTCCATTATAGAATAGAATTTATAAAATAATTCTCAAAATCATTAGAAGGCTAAAAAAAAATTATCATGTCAAATTTCATATGATCATGTCAACTTTCTAGAAGTTAGAAAAATACACGAGGCTATAGAGTTTCCCAGGAAGGCCTCCACTTTGTAAAAACAAGAAATATGAAGGATATGATAGTCAAAATGGACATTTATAAGGATTTCAATAGATTAATTCAGCTCTTCCTTTGTATTATTCTCAATCACTTGGGGTTTAGTATTCACTATAATATATGGGTGATGGTATGCATAAGCTTTGTTTCCTTCCTAATTTTAATCAATGGTGCATCTTCCCACTTTTAATCCTAAAATAGGAATTTATTAGGTGTTCCCACTATCCCTTCTCTTCTTCCTACTAGTCGTGGATAGGCTTAGCAAAGCACTCAAGGAAAATTTGGAAAAAATTTCCTTAAAAGGTATTCTAATTAATAATTCCTATTTTTTTTCTCACATATTTTTTGTCAATGACATACTTATTTTCAATGATGGTTCAAAAATAATGGTGGAAAAACTTAAAGAGACTTCTTCTATGCAAAAAAGGAATAATGATAAATTCATCCAAATCAATGTTAACTTCTTGGGTTTATTTCAATATAAGGAAATTGACATAAAAAAATATTCCCCTTCATTCCAATTTCCTTTGAAGTGGGATTTAAATACCTTGATTTCCATTTAAATTCCAATATTTACCTCAAAGGTTATTGGTAATTGTTAAGGACAATTGACCTCCTCATCATCTCAGAGGAGAAGGTAACATGGAAGGAAGAAATTGACCTAGACAAGACCCATTTTTTCCAAGGTAACGCACCCCAGGAACAACTAGGTAGAGTTATAACACACCCTAGCCATGCAAAGGGAGCGTTAATGCCTAAGGTAATGCTCTGTCTTGCCCAAGGGGTAGCGTTATCCGTGTTTGAATGTGAAAAGGGAAATATCTTGCAGAAAACTGACTAGCATTTCCAGTTTCTCTTCAGAAAGAGTCAGTTCAAAAATAGAAACTAATGGCACACACCTTTTATTAGACATTTCCAAGCACAATTGAAATCCAATGGAAGAAAAAATCAAAGAAAAGTTGGGACACATCTATATCTTTTCCAATTTGAACTGGTTGAAAGAGTTGGCAAGGTTTGTCCTCTATGTTTCCTATAAATTGGAGGTGTGGGCTATTGGTCTAAGGTCGAAGGTTTGAATATATGTGGAGCAGAATTTAATTATTGTAGTGTGAGGCTTGAAGATTGGCAAGGTTCATTGAGGACTCTCTGCCTTGAGAATCATCACAATTGAAGATAGAGAAAGAGAGAGAGGAATTGGAAGGCTAAGGAGGGCTTGGAACAAATGATGGTTGTAATCCTCCTTTTTATAATCAATAGCACTGTATCTATTTTGTCCATTTGATGCATCAGTGTCACATTTGTTGTTCATTTGTCTATGTAGCATGATATCAATGGCTTAGATCTGCGTAGTTTAGTGTCATTTATATACTATTTTAATTATTAGAAAGCTATATTATCGTGAGGATTATACGGGTGCTTTGATTGGTTGCAGGATCTGGATTTGGAGCCGGTGAGGAAGGGATCTTACCCTGCCTCTTTGCGCTCTCCATAGGATCTATCGTCCACAAAGAGGTAATCATTCCAAATCTTGTTTTTTCAATTACATATTAGTATGAACATGTACACAATACCTTTGGAACTTTCAGCTAATCTTACAGTCTACCTTAGACACCGAAAAGCCCTGAGAGGGATATTCAATAACCACCACCCAAGCATATTACCCTATAGCAGAAATGGCAACTCCACTGGGGAGTTAACCCCAAGTTTCCATATTGTTCCTTTGACTTTACCTTTTTCCCTCTGCTCACATATCCTTCTGATCATTTTGTATGCCCAGTAAGCATCTCAACAGCTCACATAGTCCATAATAGACCTTGCCTAGCCATTTGTACAACTTTATCTTGAGTAACGCTCCTTATGAGAGTGTTTTAGTGCGTTATAACACTGATTATGCTCAGATACAGTGTGTTAGTCCCATCATTAACACTCTGTAGCCTTTTCTTGTCAGCGTTACCCAACCAAAATCTGTTGTTTACACCCTTATTGTGTTTCCCTTCGATTGTGGAGTTATTGGCTACCAGATTAGCTTCTTTTACTGGATCCTCGTGCTTGGTTACTAGTTAGAATTTTTTAATTCTTGTTTAAAAAAAGTTAATGTTAGTAGCATCTACTTTTTGAAGAAGAGTTTTTTATTTTATTTTAAGTTTTCATAACATAGCTGAATTCATTCTAAATTTTTGGTTAAAATGTTGTTAAAGAGGATAGATATATGTCTGAATATTTAAGGTTGAATTGTGTTATTTAAATGTTTGGTGCATGAATGTTGGAAATATCTCTCCCTATAGAATAAACTCTTCATTGAATTGAATGTTTAGAGCATGTTTCTACATGGTTTTTGAGCCAGAGTCTCATCACATTTCATACGTCCACTCCCCCTCCGCAAGACTAATAATAAAGTACACTGAGAATCAAGCAATAATAAAATTAATCATATAAATTTTTCTGAGCTCACACCAATAGTAGTTCAGGCAAGGATCTTGGGGTAGGAGAAGTGAGAAAATCACCCAAGATCTCAAAAATTGAAAATAGAATCATTAAAAAGTGAAATCCTACTGCACTTATATTGTCGGGACCACTCCACTACCACCGGAGTTAAGTGTGAGACAACACCAGGGTGCATAAGAAGGTAGCCCACCTTCAAGTGCATTCAGTGGGCATGCTATATATTGGGGTTCCCTTCGGGGATGTCAAAACTAGATTGGGGATCTAGGTGTTCTGCCCGTATAGCATGATGTCTATGACCATGACCCCCCTGATAGTGTTTTTGATTTGAGGTATCTTTAGTTGCCAGAATTTTTAGGGACTTACACAAGGTGACTGGGCTGGGCTGCCCTGGAACTTAAAACAGACGGACCTACTAGGGTACTCGCCTTCACGAGAGTGCTTACACCTATTGTCTAAGGTTCGGGCAAAGCTCTAGAGTAACTGTAACTATATTTTTGACCAACTCTCTCTGTATGCTATTGTGATACTGGATTTCATCTCCAACAAACAATAGTACGCAGATGGGGTCATACCTATTTTGGTTGCTTGCTTGATTGATTTTAGAAGTCCTTTTTTCTTTTTTCTTTTTTAGGTGTGTGGTTACTATCACTAAGACTTTATATTACATCACAATAATTAAAATTTGATAAAAGTAAACAGGTCACCATGGCGTCCTTCGACCCTCGTCGTCTTTCTTGACAACAATGAGGTCTCCCTCCGTTGACATCGGGGGAGGAGTCGAGTCTCGGTGAGCCAGTGCCTTATTCAGAAGAGAAGTCTCCAGTGACAACCCCTAACTTTCATATAGCTCCATATCATATGGAGTTTCCAGAGAATCCTTTTATGAAAGGAGTCGTAACTCCTTACAATCCTCCTCTCACTGACCTGTCGGGGCCATTATTAGTTCATGTTACACGAAGCCAAGGTATGTCTTCTGCTGCACCAACATCCATTTCAAAACTGGCACCCATGGAGTCGATGTCGTTGGTAACCAACTCTAGTCCACCACCATCTTCCTCGCCCGTTGTCAGTTCTACGCCAATGATTGGTAGCCCCAGTAGCCAGGCTATAACTAGTCCCAGCAATCTGGTCGCCACAAATGTTAGCGGACCTCCGAACCCTTCGAGATATGCTCCTATTGTGACTGCACCGGGACCCACAGTTTCTGCTCCCGCTAGCAGGGCTACTTCGGTTCCTTTTAGCAACCCTTTTGGTTGGAACCCTTTGCTGAGTTCAAACCCCTTGGTTATCATGCTAGGGGGTAGTGTCACCAATACATATATGTCGGGGGGAACTTTGGTATCCCTACAGTGATTAGGACAAATAGGATGGCCCTTTGTTAACTTTTTTCCTTTGAGTGGTAAAACTTTCGGTGTAGGGTCTATGTCGATGCTTAGTTATGAAAATAGTGGTGTGCCTTTGGCTAACTATATCACGTCCATATGGGCGAACCAACCCCAAAGTCAATTCGGGCAAAGGGGGAACTATTACACTGGGGGAAACCAACAGTTCGCCCCCTAATGCAACATACCCTATGGACAGCAACCATACACCCTTACACCCCCACTCACTGGGAAATTTTACCAAAAAATTCCTACTTATCCCATTGGTAACACATTGATGGGTGGACCCTACGGTCCGAATGGTTAGCCAATACTTCCTTGGCTAGATCCGAGGAAAACAAGTAATTGTCATTCTTGGCACCTCTCGACATCCCCGAACTCTAAAAACTTTCCAATGATCCCATCAACCACAACACACTCTAGCCTCAAGTAACACACAAGATTCTGTTTGACATCCCTAAATTTGAAGCGAAATAAGGGGATTATCCAGCTACACACGTCACCACCTTTATTCTATGTTTTGTTTCTAACTCCATGGTGGATTGTAATATTCCCAAATTTTCACCTAATATTTGGAATATTAGAGTTCTTAACTTTCTCAATAAATTAAGTAAATAAAATGGTGGAGGGACCCATAATCCTCAATATGAATAAATATCCACTTTTTGTGTGTGAATATGGATTAATTAAGCCTAGTTCTACATAATGAGGTAGTTGAGAAACTACTAATGTGAATGAAATTGGAGATCATATCTCATTAATGAGATAGATCATGGAGGTTGACACAGTCAACTAAGATCTTGAAGAGATCAAACAGAAGATCATGGAGCATTCATGATGAGTTGATGGAGGAAGTTTGAAGCAAACAAAGTTCCTTCTCAAGTTAAATACTCCAGAAGACTTGGAATATCAGAATATCCATTGAGGATACAAATATTATATTAAATAGTATGAAGAATGAGATGAGATGTTTAATGTTACAAATGAGGCCTGCTTATATACCTATACAAGTGCCTCTTCACAAAACATCATGTCTCATCAGACATGACCTTTCAACCTAATTACTAATTTAACTAATCAATCATTATTTACATTAATTTATTCATTACATTGCCTTCCTCCTCAAAAAGCTTTGTCCTCAAAGATTGTTGATGAAAAAGGCCTTGATTATTGTCTCTGTTACGCATGTCTTCTCTTCTCGGGGTAGTCATCCTGGTTGACACAAGTTGATATGATCTTCTAAGTGACAAAAAAAATTTCGCACAGAGAATGGATCGGACCATCATAAATCAATATTCTGTGGAATCTTACGGCGACTGGAAACTTGTGACGACTTGTAATCACATGAGCAGATTGCACCCACATTATTATTCTTTGGAATATCAGCTTGTTGATTCTGTTCTGAATACATAGTTTGGTCGAGCTGTCTTCTCCCATGATTTGGATGTCGATAGGGAACCTTTTTTGTTTGCCTTATTTGATTTTCTTCCAACGACGATGTTATTGAGCTAGATACAAAGCCTTCACTTAGAATGTTCCTTTTTTGAACTACAACATCTAAGTTTGCATCTTCTACAACTTGCTTGTCTTCTTCTTGAGTTGTGACATTTATTGGATCAATGTTCATTTTTTCTTCAACTTGAACTTCTACATTTGAAGGTTTCGATGATTCATTTTCAACAAGTTCTTTCACCTTGTTTTCTAATGATTTCTTATCTTTCTTCAGCTTCTTAATTTGCATTAGTAACTTTTCGTTGTGGTCCTTGAAGCAAGAAACTTCTTCACTCTTGTTAGGGGTGATTTTTTCAATTTCCTTTTACATATTTTGGATCGCCTTTTTACCTTCTTGAGAAATTACTTTTGAAATTTCTTAAATATCTTTAGGTGTCACTGAATTTGGTTTTAAGTTAACGTCCTGTAGCATTATTTTCTTATTTTTGTAGGAGAATGTTAAAAACTTATTTTTCGTATTAAGGATGAATGACCCTAGTGATTCCATCCAGAGCGAACCCATAACTATATCACTATTGTTACAAAATAACGTTTTAACAATGAATTGTGAGACAAAGGAATATTCCCCAATACTTAGGTGTAAATTCTCTATGTCGTATTGTTTGTCATTTCTGTGAAATGAATTTGTTTCAGTTATATTTGATTCAGAGATCACTAATTGGTTAGCACATTCAGTACTAACATAATTATTCTTTTGAGTAAGATAGATAGATATGAGAACTTCCTTTCCCACAAGTGACCCTTTGATTTCAATTAATGCATAGACACGCATACTATAATTTTTAGGAAATCTTCCATTACTAGTTTCCATTTCAGTTCGTTGATAATTTTGTCCAAAATACTTTAACTGCGGGGTTTATATATATAAACAAATTTTGAAATATGATATTGTATTCCCCTTTTTATATATCAATACTTTTTGAATATTTATTTATTTAAATAATCCCTTTCTAAAATATTACTCCCTTTTTTATTTTCTTTTTCTTTTTTTTTAAATAGCCCTTCTAAACTTAATATCCTTCTTTTGTGATGAGTTTTTTGACTATGTAAAATCTACTTTTATTTATTTATTTATTTTTATAATTTTTTTTTCCTTTTTTTTTAACAATTGATTTTTTTTAACTCTTTTTGTTTTTTTTTTTGAAAAGTTACAACCCTAGTGAAACGTGGCTATTCACCTATATTCACCTATAAAATATATGTCCACTAATGTGTATTTGACTCGGTTAATGTTCTCCACGTAAAAGTAAACTTACCATTCACACATATATTTTTTATTCCTTTTGTTCTTATTTTACCTTGCAAATATCATGGGCAATTACCATGGGCTTCTAAAACCACAAGCTTATAAACCACTTAAAGAATAATCAAAATAACCTTACCTACTCTTCCTTATTTCTTTTTCTTTTTTAATTTTAAATTGTCTTGGTATGTACGTATATGTACTTCTTTATATATATATCTCTCTTTTTTTCTTTTTCTTTTTTCTTTTTTCTTTTTTGTTTTGTTTTTTTTTGTTATATATATTTCTTTTTCTTTTATTTTTTTCAAAAATTTCCCTTCTTTTCCTTCAAATTTTTAATTTTGGCCAGAGGCCTACTACTGAAATTTCTTCAAAATTTTAATTTCGGCCAAAGGCTTACTCGTGAAATTATTCAAATTTTTAATTCTGGCCAAAGGCCTACTGGTGAAAATGGAGAAACTCCAAGACTGGTAGCAAAACGCTTCGACGGCAACAATGTTGATGAATTTTTGATGGCCAAAGGTCTGGACCGAGGAGCATAGCTCTGTGTAGTGATGAGTGGCCAGAAGATCAAAATAATCTGATACCAAATGAAGCGAACAAATTTCCTTCTCAAGTTAAATACTATAGAAGACTTGTAATATCAAAATATCTGTTGAGGATACAAATATTGTATTAAATAGTATGAAGAATGAGATGAGATGTTTAATGTTACAAATGAGGCATGCTTATATACCTACACAGGTGCCTCTTCACGAAATTTCATGTCTCATCAGACATGGCCTTTCAACCTAATTACTAATTTAACTAATTAATCATTGTTTACATTAATTTATTCATTACAAATTTGTGTAATTAATGCGCAGATGATGGAGAGGGTGTACATTGTACCTAGACATTTTGGATGACTTGACTAGACAATGCAGTCAAACATGGAGGATCTTGTCCACATGCACAGCGCAGTTTAGATGAGGGCTAAGGCATGGGAAGGCTCAAACTCTATATAATTAATATGAAGGCAAGAATGAAGGGATGCATGAGTTTATTGATGTTGTGGATCGGTTTAGATTTGGAATTGTCATGTGACATTCCATTGCTTTCTTGGGTTGTTTAGCAAAGATTGCAAGTGTTGTTTAGCACAGGGTGTTCCTGGTCGGGAACCCCACCTCTTTCATAGAGTAGCTCTAGAAATAGTACTGTACTTCATTCTACATCAGGCATTGGTGCCATATATCTTTTCCTACTTTCTACAGAACATTCATATTCATAAATTGCAGATTTCTGAAGATTAGTTTGGAAGGTGGAGGTTGTCTTCAGTATTTCAGCTAGAGAACTAGTGAAGGTTTCTTCCTATCACCTTGGGCTTAAAGATGAGCATTCCCAGAGCTTCATATCAGATATGGCATTAGGCCAAAATTTATTGACCTCCTAACAACATTAATCCCTTCAGGAATTATGTTGTCCATCTTGCAGATCCAAAAAGGAGGAAGGAAGTTACTAGCATTTCAGCTAGTAATCCTGTGAGGCATCATCCCCTCACCTTGCCATCAGTATTTCCATCAGCCTGGAGTTTATTGTAGCATATTTCAGCAGGCATAAGGCCTCTCTTTCCTTTACATTGCAGTTTCTAGTGGAAGTTGTGTTGCAGCAACTGTAATCATCATTGGAGGATTGAGAAGCTAGATCTAGAGCTTCTAGCTTGTAGATCTGAAGGAGGGATCAACCCTTCAAGCTTAGATATGATCTTGTGAAATATTTCAACCATCTATATGTTAGATCTAGCTTTAGATCTATAATCCCAACAGATCAAGGATCAAGCCCTAGGAGGGTGATTTTCCAAAGTTGCAGATCTAGAAAATCCTTTCTGGGTTACCTTGGGAATCCATCACATTGGCCAGATCTTGAATCTTGGCATCATCTAAGCTCTAGATTTGAGTATATCTACATTTTCCTTTTCAGCCTCCAGTCATATATTCATATTCTGCTGAAGGGATAACACAGTATTTTCTTCAATGACTCTCCAGTTACGCAGTGCCTATTGTGGCATATTTCCAGGGTGATTCTAGGCCATCTCTTTGGCTAGATCTCCTCATATTTTGTACATTGTGTAACTAAAACTTCTCGAATATAATAAAATGGCTCAGCTTCTTTGTATATTCTGTTGTTGTATTTAGATTTATTGTTTATCTTGCTGTAGTTCTCATATTTTGTTTGAGTATTAATTAATTCTCCCTTTTGGGATATTACAGTGGTATCAGAGCATGATCTTTGGCTCAACTTGTGGAAACTTCATCTTTTGCATCAAAAGAAGAAGAAGATAGATGAGATCTATCATGAAGGAAAACATTTTTTCCACTCCTCTCTTTATATCCATGTAATATCTCTCCAAGGCGGTCTATCAAATGAAGAATGAAGGGAAAAGGAAGGATCTAAGAAGAAGATTTGAAGAGGAAGGTCCAAGCACTTCCTATCAACAGAAAATAAAACCAGAGAATCATAGATATCCTCATAGATCTACTATGCCCACTTTTTTTGAAGAAGGTGAGATGTATAGAAATGAAGAAAGAAGAGAACCTGAGACTCATGAGACTCTCAGTTTGTATCTTGAAGAGTACAAGGAACAGTCTAGAGCATTCAAAGAGAGTCTAACTCTCCAAGAATTCTTTGAACTCAAAGAAGAAAGAAGATCCTATAGCAACAATAGAACGAAGAGGCACAATAGATTCTATTTGCCTACATTTGATGGGTCTTCCTCAAGAAATGTTAAGGCTTGGAGGAAAGAGTTAGATTCATTTTTCATGCTACATCCTATGGCTAAAAAAGAGGCTATCCAAATTGCAGCACTTCATCTCTTAGGTGAAGCCAATTATTGGTGGTTTAGTCACATGGAGCATGCAAAAGTGACTAAATATTCAGATTTATTTCACAATTTGAGGAATAATTTTGATGTAAAGAAGATAGAGACGGCCCACAAAGATATATTTCCTAAGGAAACAAAGGAGGATGTCATTCTTGTCACTCTAGACAAGAAGTCACTTCATTCACCACCAGCTGCAGAAGTACTTGCATCTAGAGAAGAGACACTTTCAATATTGCAAGATAGTCTTGAGCTCTTGACACATATATTCCAATGCATGATTCAAGAGATGCATGAGGAAGAGGAGGAAGATTCCAGTGCTGGCACATTGGTAGAAAAGCAGCCATCTCTCTTACCAGAAGTTGGAGACACCATTATCCCAGTTGGAGGAACTCTTGTGCTCTGTCAAGAGGTTCCCACATATTAGTTGATCCAAGGTATGCATACACATTCATCACCTATTTTTTTAGTATATCTTATTGAAACTTATGGGGACATGCCATCAGGGCCAATGCAGAACCAAGGGTTAGAACAAAATGCTGATTTGAAGCAGCAACATATCACAGTGCAGAGGACCCTTGATCTAATCAAGGAGGAGATGAAAAGCTATCCCAGTTTGTCATGGATGGACTACATTCAACCTCTTGAGTTGAAGTGTGGATTTTTAGAAGAAGGGATGAGCATGGTCCTGTGTACAATGACTGGTTATATGATCAATATTGTACATTTATTTGAGACAACATATGTATTACCTTGTAGATCTACAATGTTGTCACTTAGTAGCAGTGATAATGATGATGCCCCATTATTCTTGGAGAATTCTGAAGGTAGCTTCACTCATGAAGCAATGGAGGATAAGATGATGAATGGTAGACATCTTGAGGTGAGAAATATTTTCTTATTTCTTGATGACACTTTCTCAACAAGAATCTCACAGCTCAAAGAGAGACTTCTACTTGGAGCAGATCCAGAACCTCATTGGTTTTGGAAGGCCATGGATGAGAAGAAGATCTCATCAAGATATCTCATTGGAGGTGCACTTCAACATTTCATGGAGTGAAAAGTTATTCATCAGTTTGAGGAGGTTGGTGTCCTACAATGGGAGGATGCCAAGTTTTTGCAGAATGAGATCCAACATCCACATTGGGATGAATGGTTGATAGTATGGAGCAAGGAGTTTCCAAACCACTTGCAAATCTATGACACAGGCCAGAAAGAAGCATGGCTACACTGGTTTCTCTTGGGTGAGTATGGTTACTACCCAAAGATTCATATTTTCTTGTCTCATGCCTTATCTCTCAATAATAGGATGCATAAGAAGAAGGCATGGTTACTATGGTTGTTGAGAAGAGAGTTTGGACATCAAATGTTATATATTATGTTCATATATTTACTCTTGTTTGGGATATGTCTCATGTATTTACATTTATTTCTGTTTGGGATGTATCTCATGTTCATGTATGTACTTGGGGTTGGGAGAAATTATAACTCTCACATGAGGTGGCATGATGGAGCTTGTTTGTATTATGTTGATGAGACATCTCACATGTCCATTACTATATTATTTCTCCATGAATTTCATCATGATAATGCAAGGAGGCAACAAGAATCCTTGCTGCTTTGGTTAATATTGGGAGAGTATGGGTTGAATTCTTCCCATACATTGCATGAATTTGTTGGAGGATGGAAACAGGAGGCCTTACAGCGTTGGCTTTTGTTGGGAGATTTTGGTCATTTTACTTGGTATAATGATGATGTGATGGGGCAGAAAGATGCCTTATTGAGGTGGCTTCTCTTGAGAGAATATGGCCACTACATTTGGTACAATGATGATGTGGTATGGCAGCAAAAGGCATTGCTGAGATGGCTAATTTTGAGAGAGTATGGCTCTCATATTCTTATTGATCACTTGGCATGGAAACAAGAAGCATTGCTAAGATGGCTTCTTTTGAGAGAGTATGGCTCTCTTACTTATTTTCATGATGATCTAGCATGGCAGTAAAAGGCTTTGCTGTGTTGGCTGTTATTAGGAGAATATGTTTTGACATTGTTTATGTTTTCCCATATGTCTCTACTTCTTGCTTTTCACTATGTTTACGTGATGCTTGATTCCTACATGGCCAACATGGCTAATGATGAGGGCATTGATATATGTAATATATTCTATGTATCATGGGTTGGAGAGATAGTTCATGAGTTGGGACTTTCCACTTTGGGAATGAACGACTTTATCTTATGTATCTCATGTATAGAGGAGAAATTTGTTCATCATATGGTTGCCACATGGAGATTCATTGATGAGGAAGGGTATATAAATTTTCATTTGGAAGCCATTCTAGACATTCTAGAGGGGTAGCTTTGGAGCTGGACATGCATGTCACATTGTGACAGATGGGAACGCCTTCCACATGAGGATGCCATTTGGAGGGAGGATGTTTGCTGTAGCATCCACTTTTGTAGTTGCTTGAGGACAAGCAACACTTTTCCATGGAGGACTGTAATATTTTGGAATTTTCACCTGATATTTGGAATATTAGAGTTTTTAACTTTCTTAATGAATAAAGAAAATAAAAGGGTGGAGGGACCCATAATCCTCAATATGAATAAATATCCTCTTTTTGTGTGTGAATGTGGATTAAATAAGCTTAGATCTACATAATGAGGTAGTTGAGAAACTACTAATGTGAATGAAATTGGAGATCATGTCTCATTAATGAGATAGATCATGGAGGTTGACACAGTCAACTAAGATCTTGAAGAGATCAAACAGAAGATCATGGAGCATTCATGATGAGATGATGGAAGAAGTTGTGCAATTAATGCACACATGATGGAGAGGGTGTACATTGCACCTATACATGATGGATGACTTGACTAGACAGCGTAGTCAAACATGGAGGATCTTGTCCACATGCACAGCGCAATTTAGATGAGGGCCAAGTCATGGGAAGGCTCAAACTCTATATAATGAAGATGAAGGCAAGAATGAAGGGATGCTTGAGTTTATTGATATTTTGGATCTGTTTAGATCTGGAATTGTCATGTGACATTCCATTTCTTTCTTGGGCTGTTTAGCAAAGATTACAAGTGTTGTTTAGCACAGGGTGTTCCTGGTCGGGAATCCCACCTCTTTCTTAGAGTAGATTTTGAAAGAGTATTGTACTTCATTCTACATTAGGCATTGGTGCCATATATCTTTTCCTACTTTCTGCATAACATTCATATTCAAAAACTGCAGATTTCTGAAGATCGGTTTGGAAGGTGGAGTTTGTCTTTAGTATTTCAGCTGGAGAACTAGTGAAAGTTTATTCCTATCACATTGGGCTTAAAGATTAGCATTCCCAAAGCTTCATATCAGATCTGGAACCAGGAAAAAAATTATTGACCTCCTAATAGCATTAATCCCTTCAGGAATTACATTGTCCATCTTGCAAATCCAAAAAGGAGGAAATAAGTTGCTAGCATTTCAGCTAGTAATCATGTGAGGGATCATCCCTTCACCTTTCCATCAGAATTTCCATCATCCTGGAGTTTATTGCAGCATATTTCAATAGGAAGAAGGCCTCTCTTTTCTTTACAGTGCAATTTCTAGTGGTAGATGTGTTGCAGCAACTGTAATCATCATTGGAGGATTGAGAAGCTCGAACTGGAGCTTCTAGCTTGTAGATATGAAGGAAGGATCAGCCCTTCAAGCTTATATCTGATCTTGTGACATATTTCAGCCATCTATATGTTAGATCTATCTTCATATCTATAATCCCAGTAGATCAAGGATCAAGCCCTAGGAGGGTGATTTTCCAAAGTTGCAGATCTGGAAAATCCTTTTTGGGTTATATTGGGAATCCATCACATTGGCCAGATCATGAATCTTGGCATCATCTGAGCTCCAGATTTGAGTAGATATGAATTTTCCTTTTCAGCCTGCAGTCATATATTCATATTCTACTGAAGGGAAAATGCAGTATTTACTTCAGTGGCCCTCTAGTTACAAAGTGCCTATTATGGCATGTTTCCTGGGTGATTCTAGGCCATATCTTTGGCTAGATCTCCTCATATTTTATACATTGTGTAACTGAATCTTCTCCAATATAATAAAATGGCTTAGATTCTCTGTATATTCTATTGTTATCTTTAGATTTATTGTTTATATTTCTGTAGTTCTCATATTGTGTTTGAGTATTACTGCATTCTCCATTTTGGGATATTACATGGATGATAGTATCTAGCTTAGACTTTTCCCCTGCACTCTGACAGGAAACGCTGCCAAATGGTACATTGAGTTACCACATGGGGCCATTAATAATTTTGGTGCCTTAGCTACGGAATTTATTAAGAACTTCCAACTACCTGTTCGATACGAAACTGGCACGAAACTCTTAACCTCGCTGCGCCAAGACACTGCCATCCACATGTTCGATCACATTCATGAATGGAGATGTAGGCGGAGGCTCGTAAAAGCACCAATCCTGGATCATCTGTTATCCAACTAGTTTTGTAAGTCACTCTTACCACCCCTAGCTAACAATGTTTTCCTTTCTGGTGTGGTCATGGAAGACCAATCCATCCGTTGTGCGCAACATTTAGATATTATATATTTGCAATCTGGCACGTTGTATGACTTACTCCCCCATGCCCCTGGCAATCCAAATCCTCCCACTACTCAATCACCCAGAGTGCACACCGACGACCTCGTTGGTGCCACCTCCAGCTTAGCCATAAAACATGTTAGTGGGAAAATATCTAAGCCATCTTCGGTTGCCACCGCCCCTAACCAATTGACTACTCTTCCTACCACTGAGGTAAACTTTGTGCAGTCTACACAAAAACCTAGCAGCAAGAATAGGAAGAAAAAGAAAAATAACTCTCCTTCTGAAGAGTATTCCATTACACAGAATAATCCCAATCAGAAAAACACTGCTAAGAACGATAAAGGAAAGGAGAAACCCATGAGATTTCCTTGCATAATTTGTGCAGAGGACCACTTGATAGACAAATGTCCTCGGCTACAGGATTGCACATATTTTATCCTGAACAAGGACTTTGGGAGGACACCTGCCATCCTTCACAATCCCTTCCCTAATCCACAGAAACAACATGAACACATGGTTGCAAACCCACCACAACCCCTGAAAAGGGGCAACGGTGGTACTCGTGCTTTCGTTGAAGGATCATCCGCCATTTATGGCGTATAAAGTTTTGAACTCCAAACCTGAGCTAAACTCTATGGAAATCTAGTCATTGAGGATTAGGAACCTGGTATAAGTTTGACTCCATTGCCGCCCAAATATTTTCATATCGAAAGGCCTGTTGCTAACCCCGCAATTCGTCCCCCCAAAGGGACACCTTGATGGACAACTCATAACACCTCTGCACGTGTTGCCCAAAACTACAATATTGTAGAATATTTGGCACAAGCATCGTCATCCATGTCTACACTTGAAGTATTGCAAACCTACCCAGTGCAAAGGAAAGCTCTGCTTTCAGCCATTTTTGGAATCGACCCCTGGGATTCTATGCTAGCCATCTTCGACATGGAGAAATAAAAACCTCGCCTCTCAAACCAACTTGATTTCCAGGTACAAGATGTGTCGAAAGGGAGACCAATCCATCGCACTGTCATAGAAAAATATGCTTTGACCTGCGTTATTTCAACTGCATGCTAGCTCGCTTTGGGTTCTACCACTTTGTCTCTATCATTGAATTCACTTAAAGCTTTCGATGGCCACACTTTCCTCCCAAAAGGTTACTTTGCTAGCTTTCCCATTTCTCTTAGTGGGAAAATGATAATGGTGAACATAGAAGTCGTAGATCGTCATCTCGACTATATTCTGTTGTTGGGCACAGTTGGTCTTACACAGTGACTGCCATTATCTCTTCGGTTTTCCGACTTGTCCTCTTTCCATTGTATGGGAAAATAGTTACAGTGGATTAGTTATCCTTTCACACCCCCGATTATTCCACGTTACTAAGTAGCACTGTACCCTTAGTAGGAGGCGTTCCTGACTCGTACATCAGCGTTGGTACCGGTATTCTGAAGGCATATTCCCTGATGGGTTTTTTTCCTCTCCCTCCGCCCGAGGTTCCACACATGATTGCAATGATATCCACCATTTTGGATGGCTCTATCGATCCATGGATCCTACCGGCGCCTTCAGAAAATTGACTCCTACGGAAATCGGATGCTGCTATCATAGGCTGAGTTGGCTTATCAAGCCATCCAAATAGTATATGAACCCTCCACTGCTTTGGTTTCGACCAATGGTACCATCCTCTCGCCCATCACAGTTCCTTCTAAGGATCTCCTTGATGAAGTCCTTCCTATGGATGAAGCTATTCGAGAGATCATGTCTCTAGAAGAACGACCTTGGGGAGAGTTCCATCATCGCACTTCAATGTTTTATTCATATGTGACCACTACTCAAATCCCATCTTTTGACCCACCTGAGATCATTCCCTCTGCTTACATGATTATTCAAACTATCGATATGGAAGGGAACATGGAAAATATTTCCAAGACTATGCTCATAGATATCTCAGTCAAAATGGGTATCGTGGAAAATATTCAGATTGGAGTCGATTGAAATATAAAGGAAATTATACGCTTCACATCCCTTTTTAAGGAATTCCACGATGTTTTTCTTGGTCTTACGATGAAATGCCCGGCATAGATCCATCTATCGCCGAGCACGAAATCAAGATTTATGACAATGCCAAGCCTTTCCGGTAAAGACTTCGACCTGTCCACCCTCGCAAAGTAGCTACCATCAAGATTGAAGTCAAAAAACTCTTACACACTGGTTTCATCTATCTTGTTCCTCTAACGGTATGGGTTTCCAATCCAGTTCCCGTAGATAAAAAACAAGGCACAATCTAGGTCTGTGTCGATTATCGTGATCTGAACACCGCTTGTCCAAAATACAATTATCTTACGTCATTTATATATCATATTCTCGTTGATTATGTCAGATGAGAATCTTTCTCCTTTATGGATGCCTTCTCAGGCTACAACCAGATAGCGATTAAAAAAGATGACCAGCAGAAAACGACCTTCATCTATCCTTAGGGCACATTTTCATATCGTAAACTTCCATTCGGTCTAAATAATGCGGGAGAAAATTTTCAAAGGGATATGCCATTATGCATTTCATGATATCAAACACATTGTACAAGCTTACCTAGATGACCTTTAGGCTCTCTCCAAGAAGTGAACCCATCACCTTGCGCATCTTAAACAAATCTTTGCTCGGTGTAGGTTCTACAACATACGTCTGAATCTGCAAGTGCATAGTTTTTGTCGTGTCTGAACGTCTTCTTGGCTTTATTGTTTCCAAGCATGGGATTAGGGTTGATCTCGAAAAGGTTAAGGTGAACATTGAATTACATGTGCCACAATCCATTCTGCAACTCCAATGTTTGCAAGGGAAGTCAAAATTCTTACCTCATTTCATAGTAAACTATGCTGCGATGATGAAAGGCTTTATGCACTTGCTTAAGAAAGGGATACCATATCTATGGGATGACCAGGCTCAAATTTCGTTTGACACCTTGAAATGAGCACTCATTTCTACCCCACTTCTTAGTGCCCCTAACTATTCACGTGACTTTCTCCTTTACCTGGCAGCCTCACCATCCTCATTATGAATGGTTTTCATTCAAGTTCACAATGATGATAGTGAGCATGTTATATATTATTTTTCAAAAGGTCTCATTGGACCTGAACTACGATATTCACATGTGGAGAAACTATCTCTCCTGGTGGCCTTCACTATGACCCACCTTCGACACTATATTTTGTTGTGGCAGACTACCGTAATTGCTTTGGAGAATCCCATGCGACACATCTTGTCTCGTCAAATCATTGGAGGAAAATATTCCAAATGGATTGTAATCCTCCAATATTTTGATTTGGTTTTATTACCGCCAAAGCAAATGAATCTCTATTTTTCACCGACTAACTGTTGGACCTTCCCAGAATTGATCCAGAAGATGTAGCTCATGATCCATTTCCTGATGAATCTGTCTACCTGGTTGATTCTTCTAATCCTTGGTATGGAGACATTTTGGACTACCTCCAAACTCAACGATTCCCCCAACTGTTACATCATACGACCGTAATCATATTCGTAACCAAGAAAAACACTACCTTGTGCTAAACGATACTCTATATCGTCATGGTGTCGATACTATTCTTTAGCGTTGTCTCCCTCTTAATGAGGTGGAACATGTTTTAAATGACTGTCATGCGGGGGTGTGCGGCAGACATATTTTTTCCCAGAAAATCTTGCTTGTAGGATACTACTCGCCCACTTTGTTTAAAGACTGCATCGCATCAGTCGAGAAGTGCCATCCATGTCATATTTTCATGAAGAAAATGCATGCCCAACACACCCATCTTCATCCAGTTATCTCCATTGGTCCTTTCGCTAAATGGGGAATACACTTTGTTACATGAAATCCCACTTCTTTGGATGGACACAACTACATCATAGTTGCGGTTGACTACTTAAAAAAATGGGCAGAAGCCATTCCCAATTTTAAGGCCGATGGAGAAACCACCACTTTGTTCCTGTTTAATAAGGTCATCTGTTGTTTTGGTGTACCCTTCTCAATCGTCATAGATCATGGGTCACATTTTCATAATCATATGATGACAGAATTAACTTCCATGCTAGTTTTTTGACAAGATCAGTCCTCGTCCTACTATCCACAAGCGAATGGTCAAGTCTAAGTCGTAAATGGTGTCCTCAAAACCATGATTCGTCGGTTATTCGAAAACCATAAAACCACATGGAATCAAAATTTATACTCTGCGTTATGGGCATACCGAACATCAGTAAAAAATGCTACAGGATTCATGCCATTCCAAATAGCATTTGGTTTGGAAGCAATAATTCCAATTGAGTGTGAGATTCCATCACTCAAGCTCGTTGTTTAACTCCTACTCGGTACCACTATCGAAGAAGAGCACTTGTTGTTGCTCGATCAATTGGAAGAAACCCAACGAGATGCCACACTGGCACTCAAAGCTCACAAGTGTTGATTGAAGGCTTAATACGACAAATCTGTCAAGCCTCATTCTTTCCAAGAGGGTGATCTTGTTCTACTCTATGATCAGAGACACGACCTCTTGGGGGCAGGAACACTTCAACAATTATGGCTTGGTCCTTATGTCATCACTAAAGTCCTTTCAAAAGGATCTTATGAACTTCAGGACTGTAATGGAATTCCACTAGCGGAGCCCCACAACAGGCTCTATCTGAAGAAGTATTTTGCCTAGTGTTCCACTAGGTATATGCTTTGTAATTTTATGTATATTAGTTTTATCTTTTTTTGGTGTGTTTGGATATTTTGGGTTTTTGAGTGCTTTTCTCATGAACACTCTCTTCTTTTACATAGATGTCTTCGTCATCCTTACCATACGTTGGATACATGGATGGTGATAGCCATCATACTCGGCACATTGCATCATCTGTTTGGGTCCTCTACACACCTGAGTCAGAGCTCCTTGGTTCCGGGGGAATATTCCTTGGCAATGCCACCAACAATATTGCTGAGTACATGTTGGTGGTACAACTCCTCACAGAAGCTACATCTCACGACATATCCAATTTGGTAGTCATGTTAGATTCCCAGCTCGTCGTTATGCATTTAAACAATTGTTATCACGTCTGTCATCTAGTATTATTGTGTTATTACTTAAGGGTACGACTTCTAGAACGTCAATTTCAAATCATCACGTTTGAGCACATTCCTAGAGAATCTAACACTTCAGCTGATTCATTGGAAAATTATGTGTTATATTGGAATTTTTCGTATTTATTATAGGAGTCATGCATGAGTGTATATTTTTCCACCATAAAAAATACATAAAAATTAAAAAACACAAGAATCAAAATCTCCAAAATATGTATATGTATATACATATGTCATGTCCAGTCAAGTTACATCAAAAACTTCCCAAAACTTGAGTGTGTTAAAAAAAATGGGCTCTACTAAGCCTTGCTCTGACATTTACACATCTATCCACTACTCCTCCTGAGCCTGCTGCTCATGGTAGCAGATAACTGCTCTGGGTAACCTCCTAAGAGGCACCAAGAATCTTCTGGCACACCCGCTGTGTGCTGCTGTAGGTGAACCGATATCTCCCTCATAGGAAGAGGTGGCACACCCATGCTTGATCCCTCGAGGTTCCTAACAAGCTCGTGAAAACTATGTGGGTCATCACCCTCTTCGGCAACTGTTGTAGCCTCTGCTGCTATGTCAACCCCAGGTAGTTGCATTCCTCACCTTGCATAGCGAGGGGCTCCGGCTAGACAGACAGGTGCCACATCTGTGTCAAGAAAAAAGCTTCATGTCAAAACATTTTCACCCATTAAACAAAAAGTTGCATAAACATTCAAAAGATAAAAAATACTTCAAACACCGATCATGTTCCTTCTTACCATGTGGACCCCATTGAGTGCCTGGTGGCAGTATTAATTTTGAATCTCTTGTGTATTTCATCCCTGCATAGGGATAATCTTCAATCATCAAGATCTGGCCATCTAACCACTCGAAGAATGCATCATCAAAATAGTGACGGTTGGACCCTCTCCAATCCACAGTATCAAAGCTAACCAACGAGCCTGTCTTGGCTTCCGTGGTTCCAATGCATCTGTGATCATCCTTGGCCTCATTGCAGGAACCCGCTCTAGTATGAAGGACACAATCAGTGTGCCATACCCAAACTCTCGTTGGGTTAGGGTGTTACATGCTGTCAATTCTTCTCGAACCCAGCGGACAACACCTTCATAGCAGTCAAAAACCTAAGGCTGCATGCAATCTAGTGCAAAAAATACCTGGGCCTTGGTGGCCACGTGATGACTCTTGGCTCCTACCAAGCAAACTATCATCCACAAGAGAGACCTCATTGGTCTCGAGACCACCCGTGCTATAGGCACCCGATTACTTACCTCCGCAGTATTGTTTATGCAGTGAGCTCGGATCAGATCCATAGTAGTGCAGGGATCATTCGTGGAACCTGTCAGATTGGGCCTCGATCCTCTACATGACAGACCAGCCAAGTAGTATATTTCATCTTTCTCTATTGAGAGTTCATTACCCCCGATTTGAAAGACATGTTGTTGATCAATTCACTCCTAGATGATCCATCTCAGAAGGTCTTCCTGCACTCTCATCGGCTCTAAACGAGCATACTTCAGGAATGTGCATCTGCGAAGAACCAGCAAAGTAATAGCATCGGTAACCATTTCACATTCTTCCTATTCATGCTCTCTTTCGCGCCAAATACTGATGGTAAATTGTTTGACACCTACACAAGAAATATTTCCAATGGATTAGTTTTAGGCTAAAACACTCTGGGATTGAGAAAAACAAGTTTAAAATTTTTTTATCTCGGCTAACGCAGACCCTAGTGAAAATTAGTGCGTGCTAGCGCACTATCCCTTAACGGGCATTGTGTTTAATGCGGCCCTGACACTAGGCACCCGCATTATCCACTCAAAAATTTTAGGGCCTGCTAAAAACCAAATTTTCAGCTAGTGAAAACAACTAAAATGGCAATGGAAATCTAGATGAAGGTTCAAGCTCTTACTTGGATCTTGCGGAATCAAAAACCGTTGCCCGGTTCCTCCAAAATTGACAGAAAAACTTTCACCTCTTTTTTCACTCCAGGACACTATCACAGCACTCAAAACAGTGAAAATGAAGGTTTGTTGCCTTCTCATAACCATTCTAGAGATATGAATCATTAGATTAGGAGCTCAATAAAATAAACAAATGTCATTGTTTCCTTATTTTTATTGAAAACATAATCCATTATGGCTATAGGAGTGGTGTCGAAGGGGGTAGTTTTTTAGTGAGCCCAATTTTTCATGGAGCTTGGGAAAGGCTACCAATAAGCAGGTAGAGGCTTGTTCCCTCCTTCACGGGGTTCTCCAATAAATTTCACTTCATATCCATAAAATGATAATAGTTATCCAAATTAGATCATTATATTAGTTTTCATCCATCTTGATGCTTTCAGAGTGGAAAAATTGGAGGAATCAACTGCAACAGGATCATTTTTATCAATGAATCTCACTTTCGCGAATTGGGGTCTGAAACCTTACGAAAGTAGTTTGAGGCACTAAATTAAATTTATTGGAGGAAAAAATGTCACTTAAATGCAACACATCTTAGTGTTATTCTACACTCAAACACCTTTCCAACAATGTAGGAATGACCTCAAACAAATTTCATATGCAAAATTTGTCAATCAAAAGTCGGCATTCATATTTTGACCACCATGATCAGAGAGGATTCCACGTAAACCTCCATTATTCATGGAAAATAGTTTAGCCACATAATAAAATGAATAATATTCTATAATACATAATATTGTAACTTTAATTAAGAATTGAATGAGTCAAACTTAATCACTATTAGGCTAGAAGGTTGTGTTATAATTGGGCCCATAGGAGGAAAAGGGGTTCCATTATATTGGAGTGCATTTTTTTCCATAGATAAGAAAAATAGTGGAGGGTTGATAGAGAGAAAGAAAAATAAAGATTTTATGCATTTTAACATCCCACATGCCATAGGACTCACTCCTTTGTATTTGAATTCATTTCCATTCATTGAAAGAAAGAGCAGAGTAACCTCATCTTCTGGTTGGGTTTTCTCCCATAACGGTTTCCTAGATCATATATTGTGTTAATTATGGTTTTTGAGTTAGATTTAATTGTTCCCTATTGTCCATATCTTATGTATTGAATGCATAATCATAACACAATAACTATTGAATATTGAAATATAAGGAAAAATTAACCCTCATACTGTAGATTTTGGTTTTTCAAATACATATTTTAGTAGATCAATTGTGACAAACTGTAGCAGCCCTGGGTTAAAATTTCAGGTAATAAAGCTAATAAAGAAAAATAATACCATGGCCATGGGACAAATATTCCAAGTTGAATTTTGGGAAAAAAATCATATTGTGTGTTCATTTGGTTTATTATAACTAAGTTAAATTCAAAAAGGAAATGGAAAAGGCTTTAAAAAGACAACGAGACATTAACTAGAATTCTCTTTATGAAAATAAAGGAAATTAGGAGAAAATTAAGGTGAAAGGTCACATGTTTCATGTGAGGAGGAAAACGAGGGAAAATAATGGAAAATTGAATAAATTAGAGGCCTAATTGATAAAAAGGCTTATGAGGATCAGTACACAAATTTTGTGAGTTTAGTTTTGGAGCTCTCTCTCTAATATCTCTACCCTCATACTCTTGCACACTTAGAGAATTCTTGGAGCACTCTAACAATAGAGCAAGGAAAGCAAAGGAAGGAAAAATAAGGCAAAGGAAAGAAAACATCAAGCAAGGAAGAGTTATATCTATTGGAATCACGATTTTCGTTAGACCAAAAACCACAGGCGTTAATCTCCACTACAATCACCATAGTTAGGATCCACGAGAGGCGCTTAGTCCATGTCACGAAACACACAGGGAGCATTGAACCCAATGTCCAATAATATCCCCCCCCCGAGTGAGTTTTGAACTTGAGACCTATCACTCAGATACCAATTATTGGAATCATGATTGTCTTTAGACCAAAACCCACAGGCATTAGTCTCCGCTACAATCACTAGAGTTAGGATCCACGAGAGGCGGTTAGTCCATGTCGCGAAACACACGGGGAGCATTGAACCCAATGTCCAACAAGATCAAGCGGCTATAACAAGATTACTTGTAGGTATCGAGTTGCATGTATGTTTTCCTTGCTAGTATTGACATGCATGTGTGTATTTTGTTCTCTTGTTGTCATTGGTGTTGGCGAAAAATGGTGACTTCTAGGCAAGACCCAGGTTTAGACTTGGGGCCAAAAAGATCCCGCTGTAGTCTAGGAAAACACCGGCATTTTGACCCTGTTAAAAGAGAGAAAGGAGTCTCACCTTAGGCTTGTCGTGACCTTACTAAGATAAAATAGATATAACATATTGAGGCCTCAGAATTCCAGTTCCAAAACATGGGGGAAAACCAACCAGTCCGTACCTTAAAGCAACTCCTTTTCCGTTTGGTATAGTAGCTCCGACTGGGGATAATGGGACCAGTTTCCCAATAAGGATGATTTTGAGGGTGTTGTGAATAAACCATGCAAATGGATAATGATTTTAATCTATATGCATCTATCTAAAATATTAATCTAATCTATACCAAGGGTGTTTTTCCTTTATGTGATCTAAAATGATATCTTTCAAGTATCAGTAATATAGATCATTTAACAGTAAAAAGAGATGAAAATTATGTAAAATGATTCTTCTAACAAAGTAGTTTTCATAGAATAATTATGAAATAAATATCACATTTCTCTGTGTGATTATATATTCAATAAGAAACCATAGCTAAATATTAGAACAAAAGTGAATGTAATATTTGTATATGATGACGTTTCAAACATATAATGCAATAAAAATATGACTGTCAATCTATGAAGTAATACTTAATACAAGTGAATAGAAGTACCATATGTACGAAGTTATACTCATGTAAAATGACAATAATGAATCTGCTCCTTCTCACAATCAAGAAATTTAAAGAGTACAGTAGTGCAACATCAGTTAAACAGCTTTAATTGTTAAAAGATAACATGTGTGTTCCATTAATTCATCAAAGCACTCACAAACTTACAATAGTGCATTCTTTGCAAATGTTTTTGACAAATTTCTGGACCCTTCTATAAATGCATGAGAAGGGTTTAAGTACTAAACTAACTATAAAATAAAATATATTATTAAAAAAATATAGAGGAGGTTTCAAGCAACCTTCCTTATAAAGCTAACTTAAACTACAATCTTGGAAATTAAACTAACAATTTTGATTTATGAGTCCTGCCCTTCTTTCTGAATGTGGTCACGAAGTTGAAAAATATCTAACATTGATTTAAGCTGAACTGGATGAGATATCCTTGATTGGATCTGTCCCTTGAAAATAGCATTTGAGATTGCTGACTAGGATCTCTTTGTTGAATATGTAAGAGACTGCAGAGTTTGATGCTGATGATAAAGTTTGATCAGAAAATTCCAGTAATTTTATTGATAAAAATTATTTACCTTTTTAATCATTTCTTCCTGTGTATCTGCTCTCTGCTTCCACTGTGTTTCTACCTGTCTTGTTTCTGAAAACACATCAGACGTGTTTTCCTTAAGAAGTTCTTCGCTAGACAATTGCTCACACATGGATTCAATAATCTCACTTGATATCTTGGATGACTTTGCTGCTGCTTTCTCTGCCTATTCGATTTGCACTTCACATTATCTAAATAAAATTTCTTTGTGAATCTTATCTACTTGAGGTAGATTAGCTTCCTTTCCCAAATCTGAAACTTTCCATTGAATGTGTTCTTCAATTTTCTTCTCAAGTATTTCACATTCAAGTTTCTGGATCACTGTCTGCTGGATCATTATCTTATTTGAATCACAATAGAAATCGATTATAGAAGCTTGATGACAAAACACTTCTTGTTCTTTATTTAACATAGTTTTTAAATCTAGTGCTTCTTTGATAAATTGCTCTAATTGTGGTTGAATTTGTAACTTAGTCATTGCTATTTCAAGATGTGCTTCTTTTTCCTTAACCTCTGCCTGATGCTGCAATTTGAGGCTTTTAATATCTTTATGAAATTGGACTGTGATTACTTTGGCTTGCTCACTGGAATTAGATTTCTCTTCATTCAACAACTTCTCTAGTTCTTATATTCTGGCTTCCTTTTGTTTTAACAACACTCTAACCTCAGTAGCTTTATCAACAGTAGCAGTAGCATATGCCCCTGCATACTGTGATAATTTGGTTAGATGTTCAGTAGGATCATTTGAGGAATCTTTTCATAGTACATCAACTGATTCATCTGTAGGCTTTGAAGTTGTTTCATCAATTCTCCTTCTTTTTTTTCTTTTAAATACAAACTTATAAATAGGACTGTAGAAAATATCTAATGAGGAAATATCTTCAATTTGTAGAACTATCTGATCTATAGGGTAGGCCGGTATGATTTCTTTATCATGTTGTGCTGGAATTCTTTGTAGTGGATTAACAGTTTCCACTATCTTTTGGGAGTGTTCGGGTGTCTAGAAACTCGTTGACTGATCAGTATTAGGATTCTCTTTAGGAGTTTTTATTTCTTTGGAAAACTCCTTCCATTCATCTTTGAGATCTTTTTCTTATGGTGAACTAAACTGATCTAGCATATTGTGACTATGCTGAACTGTTTGAGAATTTGATTATGTTCCGTTGTTTTTCGTCTCCTCTAGCATCTCCATCTCCTTAATAACTCAGTCAATTATCTTTTCTAAGTTTTCATTTTTAGGTTCGAATTCATTTTCAAAGTGATCCGAATCATGAGATTGTTGTTGTGATTGACCTTATTTGTCTTCGGACATATCTTTTACTTCATCATCCAGGCTGACACTTGGAGTGTGTTTGTTTTTATCTTCAATAATTAACAAATTGAGAGGGACTTTCTCTACTCTCTTTTTTCTGTATGATTGGAAGGCTTCAAAATCATGTTGACTTAGTTAACTAGATACATACTTGATAACATCTGAAAAATTTTCCATGCCCTGGAAAAGATCATAAAATCCATCTTCTTCCTTTTCAAAAGGCTTAAACTTAAGCTCTGTGATGTAATTTTTAATTACATCATTTAAATCATATAACATTTTTGGAATTACTACCAATTTCAATAAATGAATTTTGGAAACTTCCTTGTAAGTATGGCCGATGTTAGACAGTGCAAAAGTGCCACATTGTATAGGGAAATTGGGCCAAATAGCCTTTTTAGCATCTTTCAACTATTTTGTAACACCATTAAAAAGTTGATAGGCTATTTCTTTTGCAAGTAACTTATCGGGAAAACAATACGGTAAAACATGGGGAGAAGCATAACTCCCGAACACTCTAATATATTGAAATTCTCCTCTGCGAACCATCTAGCTACAGGAAGAATGCCTGCATTGGCTACTTCAAAAACCATAGGGGGCCTTTTATTGATAATCATCTGGTGCATAGGAAATATGACTCCATAATAGATTTTATAGAAGTGTAGGTGGAATTATGAATCCTAGAGTTCTCTGTGATAAATGTGAATTGGGGTAGGGTCTTGGGTAGTCCATTTCCATCCCATCGTAGAAAAAGTAGAAGTAAAACAGATAGCAACCATGACATAGGCAGACATATAAAAGGGAAGTATTTCTCTGAATGAAATACTTCTTTTATTCCTATATTTGGTAATGTTTTTGGCTAGGTTATTGGATAAGATGTCTGCCCAATTCAAAATTCATGAATTGACGATTTCTTCAATTAGGGGGACCCATTCTCTTGAGAATCTAGTGCTATCAGGTTCGGAAAATAATCTACATAACATACCAGCAGCATAACAGTAAGGATTAGGAATTTGGGAAATTGGGTACATACCAGACTTATCTTGCTTCAATTTCCCCTGATTATCCTTCCATTCTTGGATGACTTTAATAAGATCTAGATGTTCTTCTCCAAAATTCTGCAAATAGTCTTTGTCATATTTCTGTTGCGGAGGTGGTAGATGGTACATTGCTTTTAAATATTCTATCTTAAAATAACCCATAGTTTCTCCCTTCGAATTCTTGAACATTCTATCTTCAATGTTTAAGTGATCAATTGCCCACTTAACCATGTCTGTGTAAGGAAGAATCTTTGGTCTTGCAGCTATCTTGTGAATGCATGAGCATGCAACGTCAAAAAGAGTTGCGTCGGAGGTAGAAGCAGTGCCTGTCGAAGAAACTTTGGTTATCACCCTTGGTCCTTCACTTTCAAAAAGCTTATACATTGCCTCCCAGGTCGAATTGCCACAATATTTGTTGTAGATGATATCTGAAAATAATGGAGACATCCCTATATCTTCAATGGACGACGTCTGAGAAATTTCTTTACCCTTTTTTCTCATTTTGTTCTTCTTCAATCTAACTGGTTTCCTGAAAAACAGATAATTTTTTTACAAGTATAGAGTATCAAAGAGACAAATCTATCATTTATTTCAAACACACACAAGCAAATATCAATCTTTTAAGATATAACATCATTCATTATTCCTAATCTTTGAATTAATATTTCATATACCTCCACACATAAAATCTATCAATCGCTCCCAGATGCGGGTGTCTGATGGGTTTAGTACGAGGGCGCGTGGGCATACATGGGTTGGCGCGTGGCCTCACACCACCGCCACCCAGTTCAGCGCAAGGCATTGCATTAAACTCACTGCCAGCGACTTCAATGCTGCAATAACGCAGCTCTTTCTTCGAAGCCAGCCTGTTTGCATTTCAACCATGCCGCTCCAGTCCAGATGCATCGAGGCAGCTCCTTTGTGCTTGATTTGTTCTATTGTTTCAGCTGAGCCCCGCTCTCGGACCAGCACTGGGATGCGGTGCACTCTAGTCTGCTGCATATAATTCACGTCAGGATTTCATTACACTCATAGCCCCTTTTGCAATTTTTCAGTCCAATTCTCCTTCTGAGCGGGTCTCGGCCCTCCCTGTGGGAGCTCCCTGGCATTTCTTTGTGGAATCGGCTCCCATTCTTTGTTCTACCGACCCTTGCTTCTCCTAGTCTACCCACAGCATCATGCCTCACCTCCGGCAAAGAATGAGGTGCAGGAGAGGCACTAGCCATGGACTAGCTGCACGTCAGTCCCCTACTTCCACCTCTGGCTCTTCCTCCCAGTCCTCTGAGCACTTCTCCAATCGTTACCCTGCCACCAGGAGTGGCCGTGGTCGAGGGTCTGGTCTGTCTTCTCAAGCTTGGGGCTCCCATCACACTCAGTGCTCTCCTCACCCCCCTTTCGCTCAGTCCCATTTCGCCCAGGTCCGCCTTCCATGTGCTATATGTCATTCCACCTTTACCGCCAAAATCACTTTTGAATTCCAATATGATTCAGAGACTGAGGGGGGTCAGGTTCCAGCAGCGCCCTTGGATAAGAATGTCATCGATCAGCATCTTATTCCACCCTCCGACAGCAGGCAAAGTGAGAAACAATGTCACAGCATAAACCCAGTTACCAGCATCCTTGCAAGTCTGAGTGATATGCAGTGCGGCGGCTCAATTGGCAAAGAAACCCTTCAAGCGATGGATGAAGACCCATATGAATATGGGTGCTGGATTGTGGAAGAAATGCCATCCAATTCTCATGAATCTTGATCGCATATTTAAACTCAGGTTTTTGTCACATAGAGGATGGTCGGGATTTGATATTTGGCATTTTTTTTTCACAAATTTCATGTTCAGAAATGTGTTTCTTTGTTTAACAGTCGGTTTCCCCTGCGTGGGTGACCTTCTCTAGTTTGTTTAGCTTGGAACAGGGTTGTAGGTTCTGTTTATGACTTTTTTGATCGAAACAGGGTTGTGGGTTTGGATTTTGTGCATTTTGGAAAAGATATCAATTTTTTTGACAAACTGCAGCATTACTGTGCAAGATCTCATGAGGCCGAGACCTCCTTGTAAAAAAATTTTGTATCAATAATAGGAGTAGACTTATTCAGAAAAAAAAAATAAAAAAATCTATCAATCGCTTTAAAGCCGTTAAGACCTTGAACTTCATTTTGACATGACACAAGTTGTTTTACACGCTTGATCCATTTAACGGCATTAGCGCATGTATCACAAGTTATTACTTATAACCATTCATAATACTTACCCTTTAAAGATTGTGAACTGTGATCTGCGCAAATCGCAGATCGCAAATTTTTATAGGATAACAATTTGGTGTATGTTATAAGTTGTGCAAAATGCAAATTGTGCTTTTTACAAAACTTAAATGACCGCGATTGCCGAAGGTTTTATATTCATTTCTTTATTTTCTCGTTGGGTCCGTAGATTCACAACTTATATCAATTTTCTTTTAATGTTTTTGATTGATTAAGTGAGGTGCAGTGCGATAAAGTAAATATAACGGTGATTGAAGGTTTTTCAAAGTTTTAAACATATCTTTGGAAAAGCTTGAGCGCATATCGTAGCTTGCACATTTTAAGGTTTATGAGTCTATGAAATTCATAAGATATTTAATTTGTGATGCACCAAAGAAAATAAAGGGGAAAGCTAAAAAAGAAAATATTTATTTCTTAATTTTTTTTGTTTTAGAAAATTTAAAAGAATTTCATATTTATTTCTAAAGGGTCCCTATTTATAAAAATAAATGGGGGTTGTTGTATAGCACAACAATTAGCGATTCACTTGGGTGAACCAGATATCTCTGATAAAAAATTTCAAAATTTCTAAGCTTTTCAGAAAATAAAAAATAGTTGTAGGAATGAAATTTCAAATAAATAATATCTTACTAAGCACTGAAATTTTTTCTTATTCACTATTCATAAGAATTCCTCTATTAAAGATATAAGTATAAAAATCTATATCAGTCCTTATTCAGTTTAAAAAGATAAATTAGGTGGCCTTTACAGATTATCTTTATAAAAATTTACTCTTTTATCACAGATAGAGCCTCTGTATTATATTTTACTCGGTAATGATTCATTGTCCCATCCAATATTTCTTATAATTTTCAGAAGTAAATTCTAACCTTTGAGAATTTTTATTTTATATATTATTTTATTTACTTAAAAGCCATTGTCTTGGCTTGGTAACTAAATGATGACAATGCCACTCACTAGTAGTAATTAAGCTAATCAAGCTGGCTCTTGAATGATACCCCTTGTCCTTTTCATATAATCTCAAGTCATTACCCTGTTTTGGTAGGCAGTATTGGTAATGTCAGTTTAACTATTTCCTTATGAACATGGTAAATAAGCTCGTGATGAGACTTATTATCTTTTAAGTTTTTTATTTTAATCATAATATTTTTTATTTGAATTTCTTTCAAAAATTTATAATATTTTCCGAATGGGATGAATCATTGGTATTTTTAAGATTCTGGATGATAATGTTGAGTTTCAAATTTATTTTCCCTAACAGGTCTTTACTATGTTAAATATTCTTTTCTTGACTGAAAATAGAATATTCATGCTACATAAATATGAGAGTTCATCAAAGAATAAATTATTTCAGCGAAATTCCATTTTTCAGAAATATAAAATCAATTTGTCTTTCTAAATATTTCGATTTTCTTTCCTTAACATTTTCCATTTTTGTAAGCGAAAATAAAAATCAAAAGAAAATCATCTGAGATTATGTTTGAAAAGCCAAACATTAATACTAAGAAACTTTTATTTTCTTAAAAGAGAAAATAAAAAACACACTAGTATACAAGGATAGAAGGGGTTACCTTCTATGAGAAATATTTTTTAAAATCTGCCCATTAATAGGCAAAGAATCATTTTTGTGTGATAGATATTGCAATAAAAATGTTGATGGGCCTATTTCTTCAATTATTTGAAATGGACCTAGCTAGAGTTTTTGAAACTTTGTGTGTTTACCTTTCTCCTCATGCGCTTTGTCTCATTTCAATAGCAAATCACTAATTTGAAATTTTTCTGAAGTGACATAAGTTGAATCAAACAAGGCTTTTATTATTTGTTGATGATGAGCATGAATTTGTTTGGATTTTTCTCTTTCTTCTTCTAACTTAAGAATTTGACCTTGTCTAAATTGTAAAGAAGAAGTAGGATTTTCATCAATGTATTGAACTAAGGAAAGAGAGGGAATAACTACATTGGTGGGAAGTACAACTTCTTTTCCATAAACAATATTGAATAGAGAAGTACCTATAGAAGCTTTTTGAGTTATTCGATCTACCCAAAGAGAAAAAATCAATGACTTATGCCAATTTCTTTGATTCTAAACAATAGTTCTTTTGGTTATTCTAATTAGATTTTTGTTTGTAGATTCTGCCAAATCATTTCCTTGTGGATAATAATTTGCAGAATATTTTAGGTTAAAACCAATTTTAATTGTACAATCTATCATAGCAGTTCCAGAAAAATAAGATGCATTATCAAACATAAAAGAAATAGGTAGGCCAAACCTAGTTATGATATTCTGGTCAATGAAATCAATGATATTTTCTGAATTAGCTACTTTTAATGGAATTGATTCCACCCATTTGGTAAAGTAATCTATAGCTATAAGAATATATCTATGTTGTTTGGAAGAGTTAGGAACAATCTCACCAATTATATCTAATCCCCATTGCTCAAATGGTTGTTCAATATTGACCAACTGTAATGGGAATGATGGCTTTCTTTGTTTTCCAAATGTATCTTGGCATACTTTACATATTCTTGTATATTCATGGGCATCCTTGAAAAGTGTAGGCCAATAGTAACCTGCATGCAGGATTTTATGTGCTGTTGTATTTCCTCCTAAATGTCCTCCAGCTAGTCCATCATGGAGTTCCTGCAAGACCTTCTCTGTTTCAGATTTTTCTAAGCATATTAGAAGTACATAATCAAAATTTCTTCTAAATAACACATCGTTGTCTAACTCATATTGTTTAGCTTTTAATATAAGAGCTCATTTTGTCTTGTAACTGAGATGATTTGGAGCATATCCATTCTTCAAATAAAATATAAGATCAACATATTGTGACTCTGAATCATTGAGGCTTACCTCTGATAATTGTGCATTGTTACCTGAATCTTCTTCTACTAACAAATGTGATGGTCCTGTTAGCATTCTGCAAAAACCTTGACCTTTAATTATTTTAGAGGGTTTAATTTCTACATCATACTCTCGTAACGTAGTCACTGAGTTAGCTCTTTTTTCTCCTAATTATTTCTACATCAAAAGTTGTCTTACTGCAGAAAATTGAGCTATGATTTTTGTATGAGACTTTAGGAGAAAAGGTCTAAAATGTTTTATGGCTTTAAAAACAACAAATTCTTATTTTTCAACAGATGTGTAATTCAGTTCTGCACCTAAAAAATGATATCGGTGCTTCTATTTGTTGGTCATTAAATTGTGTCAAAACAACTTCATATGATGTATCTGATGAAAAAGTGTATAATGTAAATGGATTAAGAAAATTGGGGGTGGTCAGGAATGGAGCATTGACAATTGATTGTTTAATCAATTCAAATGCTTCTCTTTCATTATGTCCTCATTTAAAGACAAATTTTTTCTTAATCATGTTCTGCAATGGTAAAACTATTTGAGAAAAATCAGGGACAAATCTCTTAACAAAATTAATTTTCCCAAGGAAATATTTCATGGTTTTCTTGTTATGAGGGAAAGCAATTCGTTTATTTTCATCAACTCTTTCAGGATCAATATAGATACCATTTTTTTTACACAATGAATCCTAAAAGCTTTCCTTCATTTAAAGCAAAAAATGATTTCTTTGGATTTAATGAAATGCCATACCTTTTGCATTGTTCAAGGACTTGCTTTAGGTCATTCACATGATGATTTGCCTGTTTAGAGAAGATAGTAATGTCATCTAAATAAATAACTACTGTTTTATTTATGAGTCCCCTAAAATTTGTGTCCATGGCTCTTTGGAAAGTGGCACATGCATTAATTAATCCAAAAGGCGTTTTCTGATAAGTTCCCCACTTAGTGTTGAACGTAGTTTTCAATCTATCATCTAGATGAACAAGAATATGATTATAACCTGAAAATCCATATAAAAATACATGAGCTCAGAACCAAATACTTTCTGCAATACTTGTTCCATGGTTGGTAGTGGAAAATTGTCCTTCTGACACGCTTTGTTTAAATTTATAAAATCAATGCAAATTATAATATCACCATCCTTCTTCTTGACAAGTACCAAATTTGATACCCATTTTGAATGTCTGACTGGAAAGATGATTTTTACCTCGAGAAGTTTATTCAATTCAGTCTTAATTTGATTTTCTAAGTTTGGATGAATCTTTCTCAATTTCTATTGTATGGGCTTTTCCTCTGAGATCATAGGAATCATGTGTTGAATTACAGAAGTATCGTATGTTTTAAGATCAGAATAATCCCAGGCAAAGACACTTTTGTACATCCTAAACAATCTTATGAATGATAATCTTTCTTTGGAAGATAGACCAATACCTAGATTTATATTTTGAGGTTTTTTTTCACTTCCTAGATTAACTAACTCAAATTTTAAGGTGGAACTTTGTATTTTTGAGCTAGTTACTCTTTTAAATCTATCTTTTAGATCATATAAGTCTTCTAACTTTAAAAAAAACTTTGGATTAGGATTTTCATCCTGTTCTTTCTTAATCTGAGTGTCATGTTCATTTTCATCCATGATTTGATTATCGTAAGATTCTTCAGATGTAAAAAAATATATGATATCTGAGTCATTATTGAATACTCTCCAATTAGTGATATTATCGGGAATAGATGGTCTAAAAATCAATTCAATAGAAAATCTATCGAGACTAAATTCTTGGGATGGGATTAATTTTGACGCTACATTAGCGAGTAAATCTGCACTAGCATTTTGTATTCTAGGTATAGAAGAAATATTGAAGGCTAAGAAATGAGTATTTAATTCTTGAACTAATGATTGATAATGTTTTAAATGTCAAAAATTACAATGGATAGTATCTCTCACTTGCCTAACTATGATTTTTGAATCTCCTAAAACCTTGAGGTATTTGATATTCAGATCAATAGCTTTTAATAAACATTGAATTGATGCTTCATACTCAGCTACATTATTGGTACAATCAAATTCTAATAGGAAAGATAACATAGTATTTTCACCTTCTGGGTTTATTAAAATACAACCTGCACTTACACCATCCTTAGATTTAGAACCGTCAAAATAAAGCATCCAAAACGAAGAATTAACTATTTTTCTATCTAAAAAAATAATACATCTAGAATTATCCTGCTGGGAAAAATTCTCAATTTGAGATACAACCGCATTATCAAAGAAAGGTGATAGTTGAGCATTAAAGTTTCCTAAAAATGACTCTGCAAAGTAGTTTCCAATGATGTTGTTATTGAATACTACTAGCTCATTAAGTTCTTCAAGATCCGTCATTATGTGTTTCATAAAATTTTCACGGTCAACTCAAATTTGGTTTGGCTTTCCATTATGTGGTAGCCACATATGTGACCAGTCTGTTGAAAAATAACCATGAAGTTTCTCAGACCAGTCATGACTTAAAACAAACCATAAAATTCATGAATGTCTGCCACCAAAATATCAATTATCTGAGTAACTTTGGAATTTGATGACAATCTGATGGAAACAAAATTTAATTCTCCTATGAATTCTAACCTAGTTTCGTCAAGTTGTACTATATGGACTGGAGAAATCTAAGGTGTAATGTTCAATTTAGTACAAACTGATTTTGGCATTATATTCGAAGAAGCCCCTGAGTATATTAAAAAGTTATGAACATTTTTGTTCTAGATCTCATAGGTTAAGAGAAATGGGGGAGTATTAGAGATGGATCGATCACCTATCATAATTAAATCTGAAGCATCTATTTTCACTGAAGGAGAAGGTGGCTTACCCATTTCATTTGCAGCTTGAACTATGACTCGAGCAGGTAATTTTGAAGCAGGAACAACTTTTAAGTCTCTAAGTAAGATTTTTTGTTGGTTCTTTAATTTGGTAAGCTCATGAATTGAGATAATTTCCCTAGTCTTCTTCATGTATTCAACTATATTATATTCAATGGTATCTGAGACAACCATTGTTTTAGATATAGGTGGAGAGTCCAAGGTGACAGGAATTCTTTGTGTAGTCTTTGAATTAGACTTTTTTCTTGCTGATTTTTCTTTAGCAGGAGTGGAATTTTTTTGTTGTTGACTAGGTTGTGTTGCTTCAGTAATCTTTTTGCCACGTGTGTTAACAGGCAAAGCTTCAAGATGCTCTTCATTTGATAGGACGAAATCCCATATTCCATTAAGTTCAACTTCTTCTTCTTTGTCATCTTCTTCTTCCTTTGTTTTTTCTTCCTCCTCTTCTTGATCTGATTCAACATTAGATATAATATTTGGAGGTTGAGAATTAGAGGATTGTTTCTTCTTAAAATTCCTGGAACTCTTTTTTGAATTTGAATTTTCGGCGACTTGTTTCTTGATATCTGCCATCTCATTGGTCATGGTTTTCAAAACTTTTTGAAGACCTTCTATGTCAAATGGATCCTTTCGCATCTTCTTCTTAGAGTCATCTTTGAAATATATCTTCTTTGATTTTCGATCTTCCTGAGAATTCTTTTTCTCAAGAGAAGTTATGCATTTCTCTACAGATAGAGACTCTTTCATATTTTCTGCAAGTGTTGCTAGTTTTTCTCTATCAATGAAAATATCTATATTAGATGGAAGGGATGAAATATACCACTCAATTTGAACTTCTGCACCAGGAACTGCTGTAACAGGAATTTTATTGAGTAGTTTATTAAATGCTGAATTAAAATCTTTTATCTTCTCACTTGGTTTAGCTTTAAGATTTGAAAGATCATTGATGAGCGTAGCAGTAGTTCGATCGTCTCCAAACTTAGCTAGAAATTGTTCTTCAAACATATTCTAGTTAGTTATAGAGCGAGCAGGTAATGAAAAATACCAGGATCCTGCAGATCCTTTTAAAGTATATGGAAATAATCATACAACACAATCCTCTTAAACTACTGCATTCAGATTGACAACTAACATAAAATTACGAATATGTTCTTCTACAAGAAGACCATCATCAGGATTAAATTTGGTAGCCATCTTTCGGGATTTTTAGGCAGAGCATGAAGAGGGGCAGGCATGTTTACAGCCCTTGGATTACTCCATGGGTTTACATTTGATGGATGGATTTGACCTGCCATTGGATTTTGGATGGGTTGGTTGGGTGGATTTTGAATTGATGATGAGGAAGGTCAAGTACTAGGACTAGTATTTTGAGTATTGGAACTAGTGAAAGTGATACCGACTATTGGAATGAAATTTGTGGAAGTGAGCGGAGGTAATGGGGGTGAATGGGATAAGATATCTCTAGTGATTGACTATGTTTTATTCCTCTTTAACTTCTTCCCAGTACTATCGATAGGAAATTCAAAAGGGAGAATCCATGTTTTTTGACTTTCTGATCGAGTTAATATTCTTCGAGGTTGTAAAGAAGATGAAATACTAGGATCCGATAACTGAGAAGATTCAAGCTTTTCAGCATAAATAAATACTTTCTCTAAACTTTCTATCAAAGACTGAACTTCTGGAGAATGTTGGTGAAACTCAGGAAAGAGTATAGTTTGAGTATCGCTAGGAGACTTAGGGGAAAGATGATCAACTTCATATTTTATAGATGAAGATCTAGATAATTTTCTAGAAGTTGATGGGGATCTAGAGGGAGAGATACCTTTTTATTGACCTTTAGATTGATTAGACCTTTTTTCCATTCACTTGGACCTCCTTCTAGCACCAATATGTTGAGGCCATATAATTCCACTAGCAAAACATGGGGGAAAACCACCCGGTCTAGACCTTAAAGCAGCTCCTTTTCCATTTGGTATAGTGGCTCCAACTGGGCATAATGGGACCAGTTTCCCAATAAGGATGATTTTGAGGGTGTTGTGAATATAGCATGCAAATGGATAATGATTTTAATCTATATGAATCTATCTAAACTATTAATCTAATCTATACCCGGGGTGTTTTTCCTTTATGTGATCTAAAATGATATCTTTCAACTATCAGTAATATAGGTCATTTAACAGTCGAAAGAGAAGAAAATTATGTAAAATGATTCTTCTAACAAAGTAGTTTGCATAGGATAATTATGAAAGAAATATCACATTTATCTGTGTGATTACATATTCAATAAGAAACCGTAGTTAAATATTAGAACAAAAGTGCATGTAATATTTATATATGATGATGTTTCAAACATATAATGCAATAAAAAGATGACTGTCAATCTATGAAGTAAGACTTAATACAAGTGAATAGAAGTACCATATGTATGAATTTCTACTCATGTAAACTGACAATAATTAATCTGCTTATTCTCACTTTCAAGAAATTTAAAGAGTACAGTATTGCAACATCAGTTAAACAACTTTAATTGTTAAAAGATAATAGATGTGTTCCATTAATTCATCAAAGCACTCACAAACTTAAAATAGTGCATTCTTTGCAAATGTTTTTGGAAAATTTATGGACCCTTCTCTAAATGCATGAGAAGGGTTTAAATACTAAACTAACTATAAACTAAAATTGATTATTACAAAAATATAGAGGAGGTTTCAAACAACCTTCCTTATAAAGCTAACTTAAACTACAGTCTAGGAAATTAAACTAACAATTTTGATTTATGAGTCCTACCCTTCTTTCTGAATGTGGTCACGAAGTTGACATGTATCTAACATTGGTTTAAGTTGAGCTGGTTGAGATATCCTTGATCGGATCTGTCCCTTGAAAATAGCATTTGAGATTGCTGACTGGGATCTCTTTGTTGAATCTGTAAGAGACTGCAACGTTTGATGCTGATGATAAGGTTTGATCATAAAATTCCAGTAATTTTCTTGATCAAAATTATTTACCTTTTTAATCATTTATTCCTCTGTATCTTCTCTCTTCTTCCATTGTGTTTCCACCTGTCTTGATTCTGAAAACACATCAGACATTATTTCCTTAAGAAGTTCTGCACTAGACAGTTGCTCACACATGGATTCAATAATCTCACTCGATATCTTGGATGTCTTTGCTGCTGCTTTCTCTGCCTGTTTGATTTGTGCTTCCCATTCTCTAAATAGAATTTCTTTGTGAAGCTTATCTACTTGAGGTAGATAAGCTTCCTTCCCCGAATCTGAAAATTTCCATTGAATGTGTTCTTCAATTTTCTTCTCAAGTCTTTCACATTCAAGTTTCTGGATCGCTATCTACTAGATCATTATCTTATTTGAATCACACTAAGAATCGATTATAGAAGCTTGATGACAAAAAACTTCTTGTTATTTCTTTAACTTAGTGTTTAAATCCATTGCTTCTTTGATATATTGCTCTAATTATGGTTGACTTTGTAACTTAGTCATTACTATTTCCAGCTATGCTTCTTTTTCATTAACCTCTGCCTGATGCTGCAATTTGAGGCTTTCAATATCTCTATGAAATTGGACTATGATTACTTTGGCTTGCTCATTGGAATTATATTTCTCTTTAGTCAACAACTTCTCTAGTTCTTGTACTTTAGCTTCCTTTTTTTTTAACAACACTTGAACCTCAATAGCTTTATCAACAGTAGCAGTAGCACAGAAAATTTTAGGGGCGAATCTTAGCCCATGGGCAAAATTTAAGGAGTTTTACATTTTTTAGAGGCAAATTTTTATTTTACACCCATTTTCTATAGTTTTCTATAGTTCGCCCAGAAATTATTTTAAAATAAAATAATTATTATATTTTAGCCATAAAGAATAAGCAGATAAACTTTGAAACCCGCCCATTCGCCTTGTTTTGAGGTGGAGTTTTTCTGCAATAGCCCCCGATTTCCAGAAATGCAAGTGGGCTTGGCTTCCAATCGCCCCGATTGCCAGGAATGCATGTGGAATTGGCTTCCAATCGCCCTGATTTCAAGGAATTTAGGTGGGGTTTGCTTCCAATCGCCCTCGATCCAGGAATGTCACTGGCCCGATCCGGGAATGGCACTGGTTAATTCAGGGGTTTGCACTTTGATTCTCCTGTATAAGGAACAAGTCCGTGATTGTTTTGAACTTTGGAACAAGTCCGTGACTGCTTTGAACTTTGATTCTCCTGTATAAGGAACAATTCTGCGATTTATTGTGTCTTTAGAGTGGGGGTAAACAAGAAAGGAGCGGGGGAAGCTGAGTCAGGTGTTTCACCCCCGTACCCGAACTCCTTTGCAGCCAAGTTATCACTAGATCTGCAGAGAGATATTCATTTGATTCTTATTCTTAATGTTTCACTAGCTACCCGAACTCCTTTTAGGTTTAGCTCCTTATGGCGGGGTGGGGGAGCAACTAGCTACCAATCGACGGCGATCCAACATGTCCTGCTCGCTGAAAGGGATGTCTCTTGCTTCTTATGCTCATAATACCTACTAGTATGGATGTGAAAAAAATCAAGTCCACAGTCGCACCTACCCGTTTATGCATGCCTTTTTTTTGAGCCTAGATCTTACATTCGACCTGGTCTTGCGTAAAGCACAATAAGACACCACCCAGTCCAAAAACAGCGGACAAAAAGAAGTCTATAACCTTTTCTCTTTAACCTCTCACCAGATTCTTTTTTCTTTGACCCCTGAACCTCTCATCTCATCTTAGGCCTTAATCACTTGCCTCACCAAGGACATTAGAAGCCTAAGAAGGTCCAACAGAAGTCTGTAACCCTTTGCCTTCATCAAAATAATGAACTAGTCCAGCAGAAGGAAGGAAGGATGCCCCCAGATTTAAATCTACTGTTAATTTAAGGATGCCCCCGATGTGTACATTCGCTTGTTGAGGATATTTGGCACACAAGCTTTGTGAATGGCCAACGAGAACTTGCTGATGTGTATGCTAGCTTGCTGAGGATGTTTAGTGGAGTGATATGGAGGCTAGGTTTTCTTATGGTTTCCCTGGCAAGGGTTTGGACTCTTGGAGAGCTCAACTTGTACCAGCTTTCTGAGAAAGTCATGGTATGTATCTGTAGTTCATGTTTTTTTATATATGTGAAGTTTTCCAGCAGTCCAATTTTTGTGTACTTGCAGATTTGATCTTCAGCAAATATTATCTTCATGATTCAGTAGATTCTAGCCCTAGTTATGCATGCTAATTTGAATTTTGACATGGCATAGAGCTGAATTATTTGAGTGATTTAACAAACATCTGGAAGATAAGAAGGCAGATTTACTGCTTTTATGATCTGTTGCTATGAGACATCTCAAGACTCAGAACTGTTATTTGATTGGAAAGTGTGCCCTAAGAGCAATAGCTTTGTAATATTGAAGTATTTATTTTCTTGGACTTCCTTGTGAAATTGAGTTTCTGAGTTATGGATACACCTCAAGAGGGCCTTTGAGTCTATAATGACCCTCATCAAATTTTTGGTTTTCCTGAATTTCAAGAGGATGGTTTTTTGTGCCTCTTCATGAACCTCCAGCAATGGCCACTAATGACTCCTGTTTTTTTATGAAGTATTTGTTGTACTAGTACATGTTATTACATGAATAGAAATATAAAAAAAACACGTATGAAGAGAAAGAGTATATTACTATATAATCTTGAGAACCTAATTTTAGTATACACAGAGATAGGGGCCAATTTTAATGAAAGAAGTAAACGAGATTGGTAAGTGAATGAAGAGCCCACCGCATCAACTACCAATAAGCATATTTTATGTGATCGATTGCAATCTGCAGCAAAGCCAAATTTGGTATACGAAAAATGAAATGTAATGTTTATTACTGCTGCACCCCTTAAGGGAGACTTACATTTTTCATAGTTGTCTGTTATTTGGCAGTGTGCCAATGATTTTTTTGTTATGACTACATTTTGACGGGGATTTTGTGTCTTCAATGCTCCTCATTAGATTTTGGAGTCTTCGAGTTTCAATCGAACAACTTTGCATGCTTCCTTGTGATACTCTAGCGGTGGCCACTGACCCATTTTTTTTTTTAATTTGCTCGTTACGCATATTGTTACATTAGGGCTATAAAAATCCTATGAAAAAATGCGATAAGACGTGGCCACTCAATAAACCCACTGCGATATACAAAGTCATAGACAGATGCAGGAGAATTTTAAATGAAGGATTCTATAACATCCGGAAGTGAGCGAACAACCCCCTACATCAACTGCCATTTACCCTAATTTTTTGAACCCTATACTTATGGCTTCGAGCTTAGTTATTTGTTCAAGACCGTTGACAAAGTGAATGGGTTTTTGTTCGGTAGTAAAGCGGAGGTGTTTCATACACTCTAAAAGGTTCAAACCCTCCAAAAGATGTTTTTCCTTTTGGGAGCTCTTGTAGGTAAGTCGTTTCATGCAACTGAGGCCAGGTACAAGTGCTAGGCGAATTTGCTAGAATAGATATCTCGCCTGAATAACCTCAGAAAAAGGGTTATTTCAAGAGTGTTATCAGCTGGATTCATTCCATTGTATTGCTCCCCGATTAATTAAGGGCACAATTGCCGCACACAGTGTTATTTGTAGGTATCTTGTAAAAAGAAAGATGAACCTATGATGCCACAACAGTAACTGGGATGAAATACATTGACATATTAAAACGATCCAACTCTAAATCAGAAGTAATTATGAAGAGATAGACAATCATATTTTCCACAAATTCCAAAAGTGAATGTCAAGAACATGCAGTGAAATCCCCTACCTCGTGAGTGTACTTCTTATATAAATAATTAAACCCTTCCTAGGGAATCTCTGATATTTTCACCAAACCATTTGCTTGTACACCAGAAGATTGAGAGTTTTCAAAACCTTTAAGCCCCAAATTGTGGGAATTTGAAAGCCCCGACAGTTGAAAGTTTTGTTCAAGGACTGGTGTTTAAAAAACTATGACTACATTTGAGAGTTTATGTTCCGATCAAGCCGGCGAATGACGAAACTCTTTGCAGGCAAATAAATTTTCAGCGCCTTCGCTCGATCTCCCACTCTGCCTCTATAATTCTCAAACGATGGTGTGATCTAGAAAAACCAGTCAAAAAGACCATGCCTCGTCCATTAGTATTTAAATTGGATAAAACCCGAATACAGGAAATTATGACTTTCAACGTGTAATATTTTTAAATGTTTGTTTCCATTTTGCTCCATTTTGAATTCAAAGTGTCGTAGGTAAATAATTATGAACTAATTAACAAAACTCATTTATTTTGGTATATACCACGCAGAACAGAGCGTAGAGTTTAGTTTATATATATATAGCCCTTGAAAATATAAATGGAAAGAATATGGGTAGTTTTAAAAACCCACAAAATAATTTAGAAATTTGGGCAATGTTATGAAATTTTTTGAAGAATTGGGTTAAGGGTGTCAAATTTCAGGATTTTGGGTGCTCCAGGGGTTTTCGATGGCGTTGAATCCATTTCCACCATTAAAAAATGATTTAAATACTCACATTACCTAATTTTTTGAAATTTTGTTTACTGAATTCCAACAAAAAACTGTTGTTCGGGCAATTTTGTTGCGTCGGTAGACAACTCCGAAGAATATATTTGAGAGTTTTATCTCGACATGAACAAAGCATAATGTTGAATGCATGCACATAAGATTTTTTAAACTCTCCAATCCAAGCGCCAAAAATCCCAAATGTTAGATACTATTTGCCCATCAGTGGGATCTTATCACCAGGTTGGATGGAAGAATGATCTGTGCACTAGTAGGATGCTATCACCACAATGGATGGATGGATGGAAGAATGGTCTGACCACAGTGGGATGTTATCACCAAGATTATGTGATGCTTATTCAATCTTGGATGACCCTTGAGATAGTTTAATTCCCCTAAAGGTGGCTCATATCCTCAACCCCTCTCATGAAATTTAAACTTGTTGATAGAGACTAAACCCCACATAAATAAATCAATCTACACCTCATGAGTAGCTTCCTAAATAACTTGTTCATACTATTTAAATAACTTCATTAATAACTTGTTCATTGTCGCACTAGTGAGCTATATTTTTTTAACAACTCTAAAGTATTGTTCACGATCTAACCCATTTGTTAAAATAACTTGAATTTGTGAAACTTGAATAACACAAAATTTGTGATATTTGGGCCAACCACCTTACCAAAATAATTCCAATGAATATAATTAGAAAACCATGGCATTGCCAACCCATGTATTTACTAGATTAAATTTTTTAAATAAAACTAAACTATGAAAAATCACTTCTCCTAAATACAATACAATGCTAAAACTGAATTTAATTAATTAAAATTTTGTTTTTTAAAAATAATAAATAATTTAAATTGATTTAATAAAATAAAAGGTAATATTTATAGATACATTATTATATATAACACATTTTATTTACACATTAATATTGGTATACATTACAATTTTAAATTATATTTTAAAACTCTAAGACAATTTTTTTTAATTATATGGGTAGTGATCAGAGATTGCATGCGAGGCTTGGGCACATATGTTTTTTGTTACCGATTGGGTCAACGGGCTAGTCGATCTCGACATGGTCCTCCTGGGTAATCTCACTTTCTGCCTCAGTTCACCTTCAACTAACAGGAGCATCGGATACGAGGCTTGGGCACATATGTTTTTTGTTACCGATTGGGTTGACGGGTTGGTCGATCTCGACATGGTCCTCCTGGGTAATCTCACTTTCTGCCTCAGTTTGTCTTCAATTGACAGGAGCATCGGTTTTGTACATCCTCCTTAGCCGCGGAATAGCTTGGATCCATAAGATAGCCTTGCCCAAATCCATTGTTCCCTTGCATTAATTTTGAAAGTTGGCCTCAATATCCCTGTCGACGATCTGCTCTGGGCTCACATCAGCCTGTCACCCTTATATTTCTAGTCCAACCCTTGATGAAAGATGGATGACATGATATTGATGATCATGATAGTTACAGGTTGATGACATGACTGAAGTGGATTCTCATTCAGAGGAAGAACCTCTCTCCTATAAGATTCTTTTTCATGTTGCGATTTTATGATCTATTGAAATATGATTTAAGTATATGACATTGTTGATCTACAGTAGAGGTATGAGCCTCATTCACGCAAAGGAAGGCTCATAGATGTGACTACGCTTGAGATACATATAATTGCATTTATGTGTAATGAATTCGGTCTATACTCTAAATCCATGGATCTATGATTTGTCTTGTTGTTGTGAACTAATTTCTGGTATTTCTGGAATTAAGCATGAAATCAGATGGTCACTTGGAAAATGTTAGTTTTGTAGATGTATTGCAGATGCTAGTAAGATCTGTTAGTCGGGGAAGTTCGTATGTTTTAATCGAACATGTGTGTGCAGGTGATCGAGACATTCATATGGATATGTCATTGTGTTTAAGGCCGATTGATATTGATAAAGTGTGTTTGGTACTTTTGACATGATGCTTAATGATTGTGACATGTCTCGATTTATAGATCTTACCATGATTGCACATTTGTATTTGACATGATTTGATCTGGTGATGGTTGATTTTCCTAGATGACTATGTTATGTAAGCATAGTGACCTTTAATGTTGTATGTGAGTATACAGGCATATGGTTATTTATTAGCGTGCTCGGAACAAGCTAATATGAATCCTATATTTATAGTCAAATCAAATCAAAATTATGAATCCTATATCTATAGGACCCTAAAACTTCCAAGATAACTTCAAATGTCTTTTTTTTCCTTTAAGATGAATGGTGAGCTTTCTCCTTATGCCTTTCCTTGTATTTTTTTCTAGTACTCTTCCTTGTATCCTCATCACAAATGATCTTCAAGCTGCCTTTTTCCTTTCTCACCTTAACTCTTATACCATGTTAGAAAATCAAAAGGCAGAAAATATTTTCTTATTTTGATAATAGCTTGTGATAATTTCAATTCATATTATATTCTTTTGTTTTCTCTTCATCAAGCAACTATCAAATAAAAAAGAACATGAAGAACAATAGAACACAATATCTAGGCTCTCAGCCAAGGCTAAACCCCTCTCGTAAGGGGAAAACCCAATCAAACTCTTCTTCTTCTTATACAACCAAATCAAAATGAGACAACCAGTACCCAACAACAAGACAAGGACTTCCACCAAACATCAAGTCATTCCTCCAAAGTATCTTCTTTAAAGAGTCAAAGTCTTCCTCCAAAGTATCTTCTTGAAAGAGTCAAAGTCAACAAGAGTTGGAATCTTTCCAATCTGCTATAATCAAGGTTTTGGCTTCTTGCTTCAGGTCTGCAACTCGGCCTGCGATCTTCGGCCCTGCAACTCACACAAATTTCCAGAAATTTTGCACGTGTGAGCTAGTTTAGGTCAGATTTCAGACTTGTCCTTCTTCGCTTGGATTCTTCCTTTTATTTCTTGCCTTCATAAGGTCAAATTCTCCTCCAATATATACCTATCTTGTGAGGTCGAATAGGCTTCTTCTAGGCCGACTTCATTCGTAGGGTCAACTTGGTGTTGGGAGTCCAAAAATAACACTTTAAAATCAAATTTAATGTTCCTTTCTTGATACAATGTGCCCATAAGGGTCTTATACATATGACAAGGACTATCTTGACTTGATAAATCCTAGAGCATGAAGAACATGCTTGACGTAATTGACAGAAATAAAATATAGCATGAAACCCATGCTTTCAAAATTATATTCTTCTCTTTCTTTTGCTTTTACAATAAATATATAATGATGTGAGTGTAATAGCAATTATGAAGACCGAGCATAGTTGCATTTATGAACACCAGAGGTGCCAATATTCATGCTCAATTCCACAAACTTCTCCAAGAACATCAACCAAATCTCAAACTGATTGATACAACGCCTATCTACTTCACTTACTTTCAATGTATACAAATTTTTGTGGAGACATTGATTTCTTTACTGCTTCCCATGCCAACATTGGATGGTACTTAATTTCTCTGAAGCTCTCTCGTTATCTTATCTAAGTAGCAAGGGCAGGCACATATTTTTTGGGTTTGTGGCAGTATGTCAAATAAATATATAAGTAGCCCAGGTGCATGTGTCCAGCTATGAGTGTGGGTCTCCCAGAAGTTTTCATGTCATATATTCACATTGGAGAGCTCATTGTCCATGTTCAAGTAGAAAACATTAAATGTGTAACTATCTATATTAAAATTTTGAAGGCAAGGTGTGTTAGATGTGCAGGATATAAAAGAAAGATGGCCTGAAAGGTAGAAAGGTTGGACATGCAAATGCAATTGTTAAGATGTGATTTGTGAATTAAAATATATCATTTTGCTTTTAACATTTAATTGTTTTCATTCAGGTGGGAAAGGAGAATAGCAGCCGGAGATTTCATTCACATTGGGGATGCTATAAAGTCCCTGCCTTCCGACATTGTACATTTTTGTTCATCATAATTATTTTAGCAGTCTATTCAGGATTGCATCTCCATATGTTATGAAAATGTAAGATTTTCTGTTCAAATGACTATCTAAGTAAATTAGTTTTAAGAAGAAAAGTTACTGAAAGTTTTTCTATGAATCACAAAGCTGGTGACGTTGAAAATGTCAAATCTCCTGTACTAAGAAAACAAATACACACTTTCACACAGAACATCCTGATCTATTTAACTTAAATGGATGCATTTGTCATCCCTTCAAAGAGTACATGCTAAGCCATTGTATTATGTTTTATTTGTCAGAATACATATGTATACCTAATTTGCTTTGTTTTTACTTATGTCAGAAAGGATGCTAATTCAGGTCTCTTATCAAATTTCGAAGTGCTTGAGCTATTAAGGTCTAGGGGAGCTACCCAAGATCCCCTGGGCTCATTTGGCTCTGCAACTCACTCTGAATGCAAGGTAAATAAATTTTTGTAACCTTGAATTCGTCGGTTATTTATACGAATTCATTCTAATGTTTTTAGTAACTTTTTACTTTCCTTGGGTTAAGGTATATAATGAAAGATGACCACCATCATTTTTTTTTTCGTTTTAATACAGGTTTTTGACTACTTGGTTGAATCTGCAGCATGCAACCAAACTCTCGAGAGTGTGCAAGACTTTTTGCTGAAAGTTGAAAAGTTTCACTTACAAAAGTAGAAAGGCTTCAAGTTCTGAATCTTAGGCCTTCAACAGCTATTGAAGTCCATCTGGTGGTGTTCTTATCCATCTTCTCTTATATCAATTTTGTGATCAGGTTTTAAGCTTATAAAGTTACCACGCTAGATATTTGAATTTCTAATTTTGAAATTCGATTCTAATTCTTTGTGAATCAGATAGTAGAAGACTGTGAAGAGAGAATGTCAAGCTCAACTATTGATGAATTTCTTGAAACAGTGAGGAATACTTTGCCACCTCCACCAGAAAAGACTGAGGAAGAAGAAGAAAAATGCTAAAGCAGATGAGGTAAATGATGAAGAGATGGATGATGCAGGTGCCGAGGAACAAGAGGAATAATGTGGCCTGTTCTGTCAGCCATGCGTAGATTTGAGAGTCTGATTTCATTTTGATTTCCTTAGCAGCATGGGTTCATTGCTCGATCGTAACTCTGTGCTAATGAGGTTGAGGTATTCATTGTGGCTTGGGGTCTGCACTAACTTCCTAAGAGAACTGTGTGTTGTGGGATATGTCATGCTCTAAACCATGTCTCACATGTAAATCCAATCCAAGATCAAAAGAAAGGGTGAATGGTAAAAACCCATTAGTTTAAAGTGTAATATAACATATTTATCACATGTAAATGACATGCCGAATAGAGCAATGTTTGTGGGGATCGACTTATAGAAGATATTACATGATCTACTTCAGATGGTAGATTTTTGTCCAATTTGTTGAACAATGGTCTCTTTGGATTCTCTTTTTCCTCTCAACAAATTGAGGATGGAGAAGTATATTTTTATTTGATTTTCGCTAACGCAGAGAAGCATAATACTTAAAACCCAAATTGCAGCCCTATTTGTCAATGCATTAGCAAAAAGGATTGAAAAAATGGATTTGAAATGAAATCTAATTGCCAAGATTTGTTTATGATTTAAAAGACAATAGTCTAAACACATTACTCTTTTTTGAATCTTGTTACAAATATTCTTCTGACTAGTTTTGTCTAAAGTTTGGCCAAATATTTAAAAGAATTGCTGGAATTGCATTTGAGATTGTATATTTCAGGTGTAACAGGGGATTTTCAGGGTATTTAAAAATGCAACTTCAGCAATGCAAGATTGCAATTTCATCAACAATTTCATAACTAGATTCTGATGATAGTTGCTGAAAAAGTAAAAAAAGTAAGATGTTTAGATTTGTCCCTTCAAGAAAATAAAATTTAGATCTATGTTAATCAACTTGTTTTTTCATTTGATTTTGTGCCATATCCAAGTTTTCCTTGAGGATATGTATGATAGCTTCTCTACTGTGAAGTGTTCTATCTACTACATGAAACTTGGATGTTCTTGGTACATAGGATGCCATAGATGGGGGTTTTTGGCCATAAATTGCTTCATATGATGTCATTTGGTAGCTCCATCATAAATGGTATTGTACCACCATTTAGCCAAGGGAAACCATTGTGCCCACGGGTGCCACCTTTTAAGGCAAAGCATCTCAAATATGTTTCTAAGAAATTATTGACTACTTTTTTTTGACCATCCGTTCGAGGATGATATGTAGTGTTCATATTTAGTTGTGTACCATGAGGTTTAAACAGCTCCTGCCAAAATTTTTTGGTGAATGTGGGGTCTCGATTTGAAACAATGGAAGTTGGCATACTGTGTAGCTTGAAGATATTATCCACGAATGCTTGGGAAATTGAGAAAGGAGTGAAAGGATGAGTGGAGGCGCGAAAATGAGTTTCTTTTAAAAGACAATCTACCATGACCTTACTCACTGTTTTGTTGCTCGCTTTTGGAAGTCCAACAATAAAATTCATTGAAATGTCTGTCCAAATATGCGCTGGGATTAATAAAGGCTGCATTGTGCAATGCCCCTAGTAAATTCTTTGTGTTGCTTTGGAAAGCATCCTAGGATGCTACAAAATCTTGGATGTCTGTTTTCATGCCTCCCCTGAAGATTGAATTCTTAGTTTTTTCATAAGTCTTAGGAAAGCCAAAATGTGATGTTGTTGGTGTTGGGTGTAGCTTCACTAAACTTGTTTTAGGGTTGAATATTTTGCTAAAACAATGGGCCCTTTATATCGTAATGTATAATTTTTAGCAGGTTTGGGATCGATCTGAATCTTTTGGATGAGCCGCCTTAAAGAACTGTTTGCTAGTCATTCCTTATTTTCCAGAGGAATTATGAATACATTGCTTAAGCTGAAAAGCTGCAACTTATTTCTCTGCGAGCTCTTGTACTTGGTCTTTTGTTTGGTTTGGATGGATTTTTCCTTTGTGATTTTGAGTCATAATGAAGACTGATTTCCTTCCTGTTATTCTACAAAATTCACAAATAGTGATTATAATTGTTTGTGGGATTTTTAAGTATCCTTGCAAACCTGCTTCTTTAATTATCCATCAGTTTTTTCCTGTTTTGCAGTGTTTTCCTTCTCTCGGGACTTTTTATTTTTGTTTTGTTTTGTTAGAATCCCTCGAGGCCATCCTGCAAAATTCGATATTTTTGAAACTCTTCCTATTTTCCCCATGTTGACTGGGCATTCAGTACTTGCTTCTTTGTTGGTTGTATCCAAAACTCTTTCTTGTGCAATTATTTTACCCACCCCTTCAGAAAGAAAGTGGAATGCTTGATTAATGTTATGCAGGTTATGAGATAATAATAGCCTTGTACCTTAAATGCTCGCTGATCGAGTAACCTTTTACTTACACTCAGAGGCAGGAGTTCACTTCACTTAGATTTTTTGCACATCAGCTTGTGGGAAGACATCTATGTGAAAACTAATTAACCAATGTCAGTTTCAATTTTACCTGAATTAAAAGCCTGGAAACATATTTATAGGAACAAGTTTCAATTGCATGTTCTTCCATTTATTTTGATATGTAACTTCCTCTAAACATTTTTTAGTGTAGAGAATGTTGTGTATAAATTATTCTTGAGCCCTTGAATTCATGTTGAACTGAGTATAATTACTGAACATTGCTTCAGGCATCGTTGGTGACAGTGCACAATAAGAAACGAATTGGTTACTCTTATGAGATAGCCTTGAAGTTTCAAGGTGAGGCTTATTTAATATTTTTATATGATTATGAAATGTATAAGGTTGGTCTATAATTTGAGTCAGATTTTGGTTTGAAACAGGTGAGTGGTTGATTGAGGAGGAAATGAAGCAAATTCAGGGCACTCTAAATGTTCCAGAGGCTTCTTATGGTGATTTGGAAGATATGCAGGTGTGTATATGAAAAGAATTGAAAGTAATAAATTGCTTGAATATTTCTGGCAAGTTACTTTTTTATCATGCTGTCGGTTTCTTTCTATGTTGTTTTGATATTCTAGAGAGTGAGGTATGTGGTTTACCGTTTGTTTTGTGGATACCTTTAGAGCATTGTTATAGATGGACCCCCTTTAGGGTATTGCTAGAAACATTAGTCCTGGGTAGATCTGTATCAAAGGGTGCAGATGTAGATTGGTATTGGGTAAAATCAATGTTCTTAGTTCATTGGAAGTAAATACTGAGAAGATCAATGATTGCACTGAAGTGAGGCACACTCTACAACCTTGGTGGAATAGATGTGTTATGTCTGTGGTAATGCTAGCTCTAATGAACTACAATGGAAAACTAGTTGTGGTTTGGCATGTAATTTCAAAAGTAAAAAGCTGGCTGTTTGTTAATTTCCATCATGTTAAAAAGACAAAAACCTAGCATATATTCATCTTAACTTTGATCCATTAACAAGCGAGACATTTATGCCTCTAGACTAACATGTGCCTGTTTGATCTCTCTCTCTCTGTGTATGCTTAATGGGTTTGGGTTTAAGATGATCTATGCTAGTTTATAAATAAACATTGTAAGATATTTTTAGGCCTGTCTAAATACAAGGTGGCATGGTAAAGATGTGCACATGAGCTAAAGAACTAATGAGTTTTTAATGTGTTGGAAAATTTGGACGTCTGTTTTTCCCCAATGTGTGAATTTAGAGTTTGTTAATTTTGAAAATGACCTTATGAGCATGTTCTAAAAATTTTGTCCCTTTTGGGTTTGTCATTTTTATAAGTATTAACCTTAGTTTGTCAGGGAACTCCATAGTTGTATTAGTACAACCTCAATACAACTTATACAGATTAAACTTTAGTTATACAGATTGACTAAAGCACCTGACAACAAATTAACTAATCCCAAATTAGTCATGAGGATTCTCTATAATTTAACAAGAAATATCACAACACTTCCTAGCTTGTTTCTTCAGTTTTTTTATAATATATAATTTACAAAATTCAAGAAGAGGAAGAGATAACCAAGGAAGATGATATTTTGTGATTGTTAGTGATTTCTAGTATTTTGTGTGCAAACTGTTAATCTGTCCAATCATGCCAGTGGCTATCAGTGGTTAATCTCTGATCTCTTTAGGGATCAAATAGACATCAATTACATGGTGTGTACAAATGAACACTTGCAGAACTTGATCGACCTACAAACTAAACAAGAAAATGGAATATAGAAGAGCAATGGTAGAATGATACCTCATAAACATTAATTACAATAAACCGACAATTGACCAAAGCATCACCCTTCCTTTGTGTAAGATTCAACGATGCCACATTTCCAACGCTGTTGTAGGAGCAACATCTTAAAACATGGGTAGATGCTTCCACCATATTTGCCTTTATCCTCTTTTCCACCAGCTTGTGGAGGTTCTTCCATGTTCACATTGTCAACATTGTTATACCATCCATGTTTGAATAAAAAATGACCTGATTCAGATGTAATTGTTAATTAGGATTTAGTTGTTTCTTAATGTTAGATGCCCAGCTTGAACCTTAAAAGATGCTTTGGTGAACATAATGCTCACTGCTTTGTTGAACATGGGCCAAATCCAATACGTCATTATATCCAGAGATTGGGCTAATTCTAGAGAGAGCACAGAGTCATCTACAAAGTGGATTTTAAAACATCTTGTAGGCACCTGATAAGGATCGTTCCTTCGGTTTGCACTTGACTCTAGCTAACCTAGAGCATTAGCTGTGATGAAATGTTTTATTGGACAAAGAAAACCCTTTCTAAAGGACCATTTCTGGCTTGTTGTCATCGTATCTGAAGTAAAATACCATTCTAATCTGTGTAGGACTTTATCAAAATCAATTTTGAGGAGCAGATCTTCTTGATGGATTTCTCCATCCCACCTGATAGCTTTGAAGCTTCCACAATTTTATATAGAATGAATCTACCCATTAAGTAGCCACGTGTTTATTTATTTGTGGTTAATACTTCTGCAGGAGTCTTGAAAGCCATGTAAAGTAGAATGATTAGCATGGGATCATTAATTGAGTTCCTGTTGGATGAGTTGTGGTTTATAACTTTATATTGAATATGCCTGCATTAGTTTGCTCTGCAAGTGGTTCTAGATGAAGAGCTTCCAAGCATATGTTTAAAAGGTTTCCCAATGGTGTCTCAGAAACCCTTATAGAATTTTATAGGGAGACCATCTTTCCTTGGATATTATCATGTTTCAAGGAGGGATAGATCTGGGGTTAAGGCCAAGACGAGGAAGTAAGTTCCACATTCCCACCACAAATTCCACTCAACATGGGCAACAGAACAGGGAAGTAAGTTCCACATTCCCACCACAAATTCCACTCGACACGGGCAATAGAACAGGGGAGTAAGTTCCACATTTGCTGAGTAATTTTCCTACACTCCAATGATTTGAGGTGGGAAACATTAAGCTTAACAATGAATTTGTGTTTCCTACACAATGAATTTGATATCATAGCTTGTTACTGAAGTAAGGACCTCTATTGCATGAGTAAAATCACTTGGGAATGAAAAGCCCATTTTGTTTTGCTTGTTGGACCAAGTGTAGTGCATTGGCATGGATCATGTGCTTTTGCTTGCCATCAATGAGAGGAATGAACCTCATATTTATCACCTTCCCAGTTGATCGTATTCAAACCAGCTCCTAGAAGCCAACTAATAGCTCCTAGAAGCCAACTGATAGCAGTTGATCAGCTATCCATTGCCACAAATGGTTATCAGCTATCCATAACCACAAATGGCTCCTATCTGGCTCTGAGTTAGGAGAGTATCAGTGGAGCTAAAATCCAAAACACTAGCTGAAAGAGTAGTAATTATATAAGCATACCTGTTTTCTGGATCACAAATAGGTCTCTTTCGTGGTCTTAGCAAGGAGAAACGAAAAATACTATTTAAAAGAGAAATAGGAATGTAAGCACACATGTTTTCTGGCTTATATTTATTTAGAATGTGGGGTGGGCCATAAGTAAACACCACTAAGTGTTGGCGTTTACAAGATGGATGTTCTTTGTCCACACATATGTTGAGAAACAGTTTTATTTTAAATTGTTGTCATGCTTAAGATCTGCTGTGTCAAGCTTCTGGATGGTGTAAATCAATGTTGGTAAATTATCCTCATTTAAATAGCAAAGATCCCAACTAGTTCTATTGTTTATTTATATTGTTGTCCAGAAATTCAATGTGTTGTGCTGTATTATATAGATATTTTTTAAAACTAGTTTTAAAGTCTGCTAGTCATATATGATATTCAAAAACTTGATTATAAAATTTCCTTGTCTTTTTTTTGTTAGTTGAACATGTCTTTGGACGCTGACAAGGGAATCCTGGACTCCAAAAAAAGTACAATTATTAAAGATCTTACGTCATTCTTGTCTCCAATTCAGAATAGATTGCTCCAGTTTGAAGCAGAGCTGAAAGAAAGATGAATTTATGGTTTTGTTTAGAGTTGTTCAGGGTAATTGGTGTTGGGCTAAGCCTACTGTGGTTTTGTAACGTTGCCTCTTTCTGTCTAGAGATTTTTACTGTTGTTTTGTAACCTTGAACTATAACTCTTTTGATATATTGTAACATTGACTTAGATTGGACTGTAGAACACGTAAAAATTCCAGTTTGCCTCTCAGAGAGTGTCCTCCTCTGCTCATTCAAACTGGGCCCAAACTTTTGTTGGTTATAATAACTTGCATGAAAAATTCATAGATCATTACACGTCAAACCGACTTTACGCCTTGACTGACATTGCATTCAACATTGTGCACAAGTATGATTTACATGTATCAATCAAAACTATGATTGTATCTATATTTGATAATGCAAGTTGAATACAACATACAATACATAGGAGTGCTATGGCTATGAAGTTCAATACGAAATAATCTATTGATTGCTACTTTTACTATTATATAAGGGGTGCTCTTCCAATGGCCATTTATTAGCTATGTGAAGAAGGCTTTGTGGATTTTGTATTTACTATAAGATTATGTATAGCGGAGTTGCAGACAACTAAGTAGAATTTGGTAGGAAGTTTGGAGTATGTGTAATTCATAATGATATTGTCTTCTCTTCATTGATGACTTTTCAATGTGTGAGTTTCGACCTAAGCCATTGCATTATCAATGTGTCAAGGCTCAAAACTCGACCTATATGTCAACTACTTCTTATGATTGTTCCTAGGAACACGAATCCTAATATTTGTAGGTTTAAAATTTATCACAAGTTTGCTCTATTGTGGTCAAATTTGTGGAGGTTATCTCAAAATTTATTTAAGGTACCATGGATATAAATTTCTTATGAACTTTCCACACTATAACAAACTTTGGTGCAAATTGTTGATCAATTTTCACTTGGTTAGGGTTATAGATGTTAATGAAAATTTTGTGTGCATGCATGAGAGTTGGGTGCAAATGCTCAATGTTGTGTAGCATTAGTGTGATAAATATGGGATAATTCAAAGCATATTTTTGAATATTATTCTAAGTTGACTCGTACCTAATCAACTCAGTGAAGTTGATTGTTGGTTGAACGGTTAATTGTTGGTTCAATGGACATAAGATCTTGCAGGCCCAAATACCAAAGGGCAGAATGGAGCCCATCACGGGGTTCTATTTGTAATTCTCCACCACTGATACCTTCCATGCTTCCTCAAACTCCGCTCCAACCTCAATATCAGTGCTAGTAGTAGCATGAGCAACAACATTACACTTAGTAGAACTAGAACGTGTTTTCCAAACCGCACGAGAACTACTTCCCTCACGAGTCACCATGTGCCATGCTTGGTCTCGATGGTTCGCTTCCTTCAACTCCTGGTTCAACTACCATATCTTCATTGGAACCAACACCCCGAACTCCACTAGACAACGATTCGCCATTTTGTACTAGTGATTCGCCATTTGTACTGGTGATTCGCCATGATTTTACAAGATAATATAATCTTGTGAGAGATTCGCCAAAAAATTATATATACATATTATATTATTAATAAAATCGCCTTCCATTTTTCCTATGTATGATGGGAATTCGCCCATTTATTATACATATAAATTTAGGGGGGTTCTTAAAATTTTCCCTGTGAGGCACTAGAGACAGGAAAAATCGCAAATTAACACTGTCTCATAATGAGTACATAGAAAAGGTGTTGAAAAGATTTAATATGCAGAATTCAAAACCAGTTAGTACACCTTTTGCTAGCCATTTCAAACTTAGTAAGGAGATGTGCCCAAAGACCCAAGAAGACATGGATTATATGTCTAAAGTTCCATATGCATCAGCAGTTGGAAGCTTAATGTATGCAATGGTCTGCACAAGGCCTGATATTGCACATGCAGTGGGAGTTGTAAGCAGGTATATGAACAATCCAGGAAAAGAACAATGGATGGAAGTAAAATGGATTCTCAGATATTTGAGAGGTACTACAAATCAAGCATTATGCTTTGGTGGTTCAAACATTGCTCTACAGGGATATGTTGATGCAGATATGGCAGGTGACAGAGATAACAGGAGGAGCACTACAGGATATGTATTTACTGTAGGTGGAACAACTGTCAGTTGGGTTTCAAAAATCAAAAGTGTTGTTGCACTTTCAACAACAGAAGCCGAGTATGTTGCTGCTACAGAGGCTAGTAAAGAAATGATTTGGTTACAAAGGTTTATGGATGAATTGGGTAAGAAGCATGATATGGGCACACTATACAGTGATAGCCAAAGTGTTATTCATCTTGCAAAGAACTCAGCATTTCATTCCAGGGCTAAACACATACATCTCAAGTACCATTTCATATGGTCAGTATTGGAAGATGGAGAGTTGAAGCTTCTGAAAGATAATATCCAGCTTTAACTCAGAGATATACAACAAAAGTTGTAAATCAGGGAGAATCAGAACATGCTCAATTTCAATTTGTCTTCAAGATGACGATGAAGATGAGGAAATGCAGCCTCGTGGACAAAGAGGAGCCATTGTCCGCTGAATGAAGCGCTGATGAGTTGTTAAGCAACTTATCATGATTGCTGCGTGAGTTTGATTGTCTTGTTTACTTTGTATCACAAACATTGGACCCTATACCTTCAAGGTCAGTAACACCGGGCCAGACCAATCGTCGTCATGGGGATCCAAGGGGTGCAACGCTGAGCTCCCTCTGTAGGTTTCGGCACTTCGAAGCCTTAAACAGATGTAAAATTGCCTTGTAAAAGTATAGTAATTTCTAGTCAATTTGGGCCGTTCATTAGGCAAATGATCTGACGGTAGAAGTTATGTTTAGATTAGGGTTTTTTGCCCTAGAAGGCAACCCCCTTGTATATATGAGGGCATTGTATTGTGGTTGTGTATTATGTGTGTATTCTCAGAGCAAGAAACAGAGAGGGAGACTGTGAGAGAGAAAAAAGGATATTACAGCGGATCTGCTGTAGGTTTTGTCTCTTCATTTTTGCTGGATAATAGAAAGGAAGGACTGGCTGTTTGAGGTGGACGTAGCCCAAACTGGGTGAACCACGTATATCTGTGTCTCTCTGGTTTTATGTGTTTTGTGTGCTTGTATTTTCCGCACATTTTATGTGTTTCATTGCTCTGTAATATATAATTTTCTAACATGATTTTTGTTTTAGACGACTCTAACCCCCTTTCCCACAACCTGCAAGAGAGTTGTTGATTGAATAATGGTGATGTGAGGATCTTAGTGTAAGTGGAAAGGAGGTGCCTCCCTTGCATTGCTTTGAAACTAGTCTACTAGAAACTTAGTAAAATGTTTTTGTGCTAAATTTTCTACCCTTTCATGCCTTTAAGTAACACTGATGAGGAGGTGATAATTCTTCTTTACAGCATCCATGCATCCACTATAAAATCTAGGCACTATTGATCTAGGTATTTCAAGAAGGCTGGGTATCATTGATCTATCTCCACTCAAAGCCAAGTACATCGAATGAGAGTTCTTAAATGGGTATTCAAGTCATTCCATTATGATGGACACTATCACAAATTGAATTAAACAAGAATTAGTGGTTGTTGAGAACCAATATACATAGACAAGTAAGTAGTGGAAGCAAGGGTTTTCAAAAAATAGTACACTTGATGGCATTCTGGATATTTATCTCTCCTTGTCAACATTGTCAAAAACTAATAATGGTCCTAATGTAATAGTTCTAATCTATTGTACGAAAAACCATGATTGACCATTACTTTCACCAAGAGGAGAAAATGATAAGATTTGTTAATGGGGAATAAATAAATGTGAAACATAACTTTGGATTTTAGTTGAAATTTATATAAGTCCTCATACTCTTTAATTATTAAATACTTAATGTAACTACTAATAAATTATCATTAAAATATTAATTTTGAATATTAAATATGTATTAAAAGTCATTTATCTTAAACACATGATTTTCCATGTGGTCTAAATAAACCACTTAAAACCCATTATCAATAAATTCCAATTAGTTTTGTAAAAGATGTATCTTTACTTACATTAAGAGATTTATTTCAAAAATATATTACATTTATAAACTTGTATCAATACCTATAACTAAATGGAATATAATAAATAGCTTCAGGCCTTGTTAGCTTCTATGAGATTATTTTAATTACAAATAGTTTATTTAATAATTGAATTTTACAAAATGTTAATCTTGATCGGAAAATCATATCATATGGTGGAAAAAAGTTTAAATATGTTCATTTGTGATGCAGCTCTTGAATGGGCCTGAATAGTCTACTTAATGCTCATTATGAATTAATTAATCCATGTTTTAATAGAAAACATTTTTTTTTACATGGAGTTTTCTTTTAGAAATAACAATGTCACATTTATACATTCATATTAAACCACATGATAGGTAAATAAAAATCAATCAATTGTTTCTCGACTTATCGACTTATATGGCATGATTGTATATAAAAGTAATTGATTTTAAAATGCATAGTTATAAAAAGTTATCAGTTGAAAATAGAATAAACCACTTAGAACTCATCATCAATTGATTTTAACTTATTATTTTTTCTAAACAATGTATCTTTAATTACATTAAGAGCTTTATTTCAAAAACATAATACATTTATAACCTTGTATCAATACATATAACTAAATAGAATTAAAATGTCATGCTTTATGTCTAGTTGGTTTTTATTATTTCAATTAGAAATTGTTTATTTACAAATTGAAATTTACAAAATGTTAATAGGGATGGGAAAATCAAATGGTGTATGTTATAAAAGTTGAAATACATTTATTTATGACCTATATCTTAAGAGAACTTGAGGAATCTACTTACTATTCATTATCAATTAATTATTTCAAGTTTTGTTAGGAAAAATATTTCATTTTACATGGAGTTTTATTTCAAAAAAAAAAATGTCGTATTTATACACTTATATTAAACTTCATGATAAGCAAATAAAAGTTGATAAATGGCGTTATAGACCACTTATAACTTATTATCCATTACTTATAATTTGTGATATAAAAATATATATTTATTTACATTTGGAGCTACAGCTCAAAAATACATCACATTTATAAACTTCCATTAATGCATATAACCAAATAGAATACAATAAAAAGCTTCCAGTAATGGTGGATTCTATAAGATTGTTTAAGTTACAAGTAAATTATTTAAGAATTCAAAATGAACAAATGTTAAAATGGATGGGAAAATAAATGTGTTGCAAAAAGTTTAAATACAACCATTTATGATCTATCTCTTTAATTAATTTAGATGGCCCACTTAAGACATTTTTAATTAATTTTCCATGTTTTATTAAGAACAACATTTTGTTTTACATGGAGTTATATTTCAAAAAAATACAATATGAAATTAATACTCATATCAAACTACGTGGTAGACAAATAAAGTTCAATAAATGGATTCATTATTATAGCTTATATGGGATAAGATGATTATATACGCAAATAGTTGATTTAAAAAATAGATAAATAAATTATGGATTAAAAATCGAATGCCTTACAATTTAAGGAGTTTGAAGTATTCACATATGACCCATCACCCGTTAGTTTAAATAGTCCACTTAATACTTATTATCAAGAAATTATTAGATTTATTTTTGGAAAAAATGTCATATAGTATATGGTTATTATATATCACATTTATACACTCATATTAATGGATATAAGTAAGTAAAAAACGATAATATAATTATGGCTCATATGATATCATTTAAGAAGAAAAAAAAAATCCAAAGACATAATTTATCTATAATAGTCTCCAATCAAACCTCGATAGTCCACTTAGCAATCATCATCATTAATTATATGCTTTTTTTAGAAATGCAAAATTACTTATAATAGATTTTTATCTCAAAAATTAAGTATCACATTTATGCACTCATATTAATGTTTTTTATAGGTAAAAGGTCAATAACTAACTTTTTAGTGTTGTTGATTTTCAATATGATATGATTTTAATTACAACCATTAATTGATTGAAGTATATAAATTTATGTAAAATATGGATTGAGAAATCACATATCCTATGCTTCGAAAAGTTCAAATCATTTACCTATGACACATTTCCCATTAGCTTGAATAGCCAATAGTGCATGTAGCATTTTTCAAGTGAATTATTATAATTTCTTCAATAAGAATTCCATTTTTGTTTGCAATGAGCTCTATTTAAAAACTTATATTTCACATTTATATATGAGTATTATGCATATAAGTAAACAGAAGCCAATAAAAATACAAGCATGCCTTGATGGTTCGTGTAAGATGATTTCAATGGCAAATAATCATTTAAGAACACACATACACACACACATTGGCAAAAAAATATCGATACAACAAAGTCATTGCAAAAATTATTATAAATAATATTAGAAATATATAATAATGTAATTGACAATTCCCATTGTAATTTTTTTTATTAATAGAAAGTTTTGATTTTTTTCCTCGGAGAAAAAAATAATAATAATAAAATAAAATTTCCATATAATATTCCAAAATATATAAAATCATACAAATTGATTCAGAAAAAACTATGTTCAAATTGCATTCAAAAATTGGAATGTACTTGTGAACAAATTTATAAAGAAAAGTATCTTCATCCACTACAATGAAGTACATGTTCTATTGAACATTCTAATGTACTCGTGTTTCTCTTTCATACGATGAAGTGTCTTAAGAAAGGGGAGTAAAACCTACATAAGCCAAGTATCTTGCTCTTTTCCTGTGAAGGATTTTATCAAGATGTGGTTTGATCGATATCCGATGAATTAAGAAGTAAGATTTGTTGTAACTATTAGCAATACATTTGATTCTTCATAATTATCTCCATATTGAGACCACACATCAGTCAACCTTTTCTCATAAAATTGTATTGTCTTCCCCGCTTCTAATTTTGTTTGCAAATGACAATGAGACATGTTCCATGCGAATTTAAAGTCCTCTATATCAATATTTGATATTTCAAGTACTTGTCAGGTGTACTTGTCAGTGACATTTAATGTCCATATTGCAACATCATAATTTTTTTAGCAATATTTTAACAGTTCTGAGTGAAAAGGCCTTAAAAAATAGGACCTATCACCGAACTGCCAATGTGATTCTCTTTGAATATAACAATTTTGTTCATGTTTGGTGTACGATTGGAAGAAAACTCCTCCCATCTTAAATATCAACAAAATCTTTTGTACTCATGTTTCTCTTTCATACAATGAAGTGTCTTAAGAAAGGAGAATAAAACCTGCATAAGCCAAGTATCTTGCTCTTTTCCTGTATAGGCTTTATCAAGATGTGGTTTGATCGATATCCGATGAATTGAGAAGTATGATTTGGTGTAACTATTAGCAATACATTTGATTCTTCATAATTATCTTCATATTGGGACCACACATCAGTCAACCTTTTCTCATAAAATTGTATTGTCTTCCCCGCTTCTAACATTGTTTGCAAATGACAATGAGACCTTTTCCATGCGAATTTAAAGTGCTCTATATCAATATTTGATATTTCAAGTACTTGTCGAATGTATTTGTCAGTGACATTTAATGTCCATATTGCAACATCATAATTTTTTAAGCAATATTTTAATAGTTCTTAGTGAAAAGGCCTTAAAAAATAGGACCTATCACCGAACTACCAATGTGGTTCTCTTTGAATATAACAATTTTGTTCATCTTTGGTGTACGATTGGAAGAAAACTCCTTCCATTTTAAATATCAACAAAATCTTTTGACTTATAGTGATGCCCAATTGCGTCTGCAACTACACTGCAACCACATGTATGATATTAACATATCTCCACTTTATTGCTTAATGATATAAAAACCTAACATTTCAAAAATAATGTTAATATTTATTATGAATTAATGGTAATCACAAATTATAATTACAATGGCCCCAGTAAAGTGAACAAACTAATGATATGTTTACTTTCTACATACAACCTAATACCTTTATTTAATTTGTATGGAATAATCAAGTCTTATAGGATCACATTGACCCACCATTTAAATCATTGATTTTAAGACTTATAATGATTTGTTTAATTTGAATTGAAAGATATAATTACAATGGTTGCAATTAAACAAACTAATTATATATAAGTTTCCACATGTAATATAATACAATTTTTAAATTTCAAACCTACTTAATTATACATTAATTTCTATAGTCTCTCCTTTAGTTTATTTTGGTGCTTCTTTTAGTAAAGATTCTGTCTATTGTTGGTGCTACATACCTCCTAATATAGTTTTTCAACTTATATGAAATAAAAAAGTTTATAAGAATGCAGTGAACCATCATTTGCATTACTAATTTCTAAGAGGTATAATGATAAATTAAACCACAACTGAAAAAAATAATTGTAATGATCCAATTCAAACAAATAGACCAATTATCTATTAATTTTTACATACAGTCTAATCCATTGTAAAAATTTCTATAGCATGGAAAATATTGATACGAAAACATTAAACAACCATTCAAATCAATAATTGTTATCAATACAATAATATCTCACAAAACTAAAGAACATAAAATTATTTGATTCTACTTATGACAAACCAAATCAACAATTCTTTTATTAGTATTGTGAAATAGAAGTCAACTTACATTTAAAAGGGCTGCAAAATATAGTAATAATTCATGATGCCATACATATTATGACATGAAATAGACACCAATCATCTTAAGGTACTATTAGATATGATTGAACATCCTTCAAAATAGCTTGCACATATGTTGTCTTGCTGCGTTTAAATAACATTATCCATAGCTCATCGATCAACCAATTATCCTCTTGAGTTGTTCCAATGAATTGAGAGGCAAGAATCACATTTTCTTTTGGATCTCCTTTCATTTTCTCAAGTGAACAATCCAGTATAATAGTATTGGTTGCATCATATTGGGTATGCATTTCACACACTTTTTTCAATGATTTAGTGTGTATACCTTTTGTTGGATTGTCCATGGCCTTAGGTCCCTTCTTTGGTTTACACTCTGAAGCAGTCCAAATAAACACAAGTTTATCTTGTAATTTTTCTAAAACCAACTTTTTTTAACTCTTCTTGTGTTTTGTTTCAAGGCAGACATCCAAATTGCAATTTCAAAATATTCATTTTTGAAACATATTTCAAAAAAAAAAATTACATGTGGATGAATCCAAAATAACTTTTTCTCTATTGTGTAATCTGCATCAGTTCCCATTTTCTCAACATGCCTTTGTTTGTTGCTTCATCATCGATGCTATGATAAAAAATGCCCTTTAATTCAAGAATAACCAATTTCTTTTCTTTATTTGGGTTGCAATACAATAAAAAATAGTCTAGTCAAACCATTTTATTCTTGTTACAAAAATTACTAAAAAAATATCGAAACAATACACTTACCATGAATGTTTTTTCGACTATTTATAGATGAAATAATCTTCTCTTTTATCATCTTCACAGAACCTGGAGGTAAAAATATTACACCTTCAATTAAATATGACCAAATTATGTAATATAATATATATTCAATACAAAATTCGCAATTAAAGAAAAGCATTAGCAACGTAACCTACGAAATACACACACGCACACTTTTAACATTATTTCGATTGTTAGTTTTGTTATTTTTATTTGTTCCTATAATAAACATATACAATGTTACAGTATTAGAAGCATTAAAATTTTAATAATAATAAGAAAAACAAAAAGACAAGTAATAAGTACCTGATATGGCATTATCTTCATAATTATAACTTTGCACCTCATCATCGTTTTTGTTCTCTTTATTTGTCTCTACATTAAACATATAAAATAGCTCGAATTGTGAAAATGAATAAAAATCATTAAATAATAAGGAAAACAAATGAGCAAATTATAAGTACCTGATATTATATTTTGTTCTTGATTATAACTTTGATCCTCAATCTTCGAATTATTGTATTTGTTCTCATTATTTGTCTCTATAATGTACAATGAATATGTTATAAATTATGACAATGATTAATTGAATAAAAAAACAAACAAAAGAATAAACAACAAAGTTCATGTTAACTACCTAATATGATATCATGTGCTTGATTATAGCTTTGTTTCACATGCATTTGATCAATGTCTTTGTTCTCCTTGCTTGTCACTAAAATAAACATATAAAATATTATAAATTGTGACAATGAATAAAAGTATTAAAAAACTATATAAACAATGAATCATCTTTAATCATCCATATAATATTTTGGTCTTGGTTGTAGTATCGTATTTGGTGAATCGTTACTTGAAGCTTCAATCAAATCTTTGTATACTCCACTTGACAAGAAATTAATTTCACTTCATTTTCTTTAATCACCTCTACTTGAAAGTCAATGTCATTTTCATTGTAAGCATAGCAATTAATAATTATTCTTAATATTTCTAGTTCTTTTCTATCTATGGATCCAAATAGATACATATCAAGATATATATTCATGGGAGTTTCTATCTGGACATACCAATCGTGCACAAACTCATATTTATTAGATGTATCGTATTTTTTAATCATTTCAAAGGTAGAAGTTGAAGGTGTTATTGATATTGCCATTTGAGTTGATTTTTTTTTCTTAAACAATGACTGTAACATTTCACTTGCTTTGGTGCCAACCAATTCTGCATACAAAAATAAAAAAATTATTTGCATAAATCAAAATGAAATTAAAATTTCAAATATTGTCATGTAATGTTATTTTAAAATTTACAAGACCACCTAATCTAACCATTTATAAGAGAGTATACATAAAATATAAAACAATCATACCAATTAAAGTAGACATTGTTTGTCCCGGATGCGGGTGCAGATGACATTGCATAAGGTGATGGGATGGGAGTGCGGCATGACGAGAAGCCACCTGCCCACCCGCAAGGAAGCTGTCACTCGGCTTTTAAATTGGACTGCTTAGTGTTTAATGGCATTAACTCCAGGCGCTCGATACAACCACAATTCCGATCCTCGATACAATTTCGCGTGCTGCGACATGGCTCGGCCTTCAGTTCATATTTATGGTGGTTCATTGCAGAGGGTTTATTGTTGCACGGTCGATTGGTTAGATATTATGGAGCGAAGCTCTGGTTCGAATAGAATTCCCCCGCCAGTGAATCAATGGTGCACCCCGGATGTTGGGCTACCCAATGCGCGCACAGTTACTAGCAAGAGAAGCAGTCTAAATTGCTATCTGGATTTTGGAGAAAATCTCCACTTCTCTCATGCTGGATCCTGCAAGCTTGCTTCTGTCTCTTTGTATCCTCATACGCCTAAGTCATCTGTCAATCCTTCGCTTCCTTGGCTTCCTTGCCTTGCTATCTCGACTGAGAAAATGCCACGCCTTAGGAAAAGAATGCGTTGCAGGAGAGGTACCACAAGGCGCCAGATGCGGCGTTCTCCATCCACCTCCAGCACCTCCTCTGCGTCCTCCTCCCATTCGGACAGCCTAACTAGAGTTCAAAGAGGCCGCCTTCTTCGCTCTAGTCGTCGCCTTGATTCCCCCACTCCTTCAACTCTCCCTGCACAAACCCACACCGCGCACTTTTCATTCAATAGTTCTCTCAATCGACCCCGGGTAACTGCCTCAATCACGATCGTCTTCCATGAAGAGCCTCAGGCAGATGCTCCCAGTTCCTGCCCGGCGGAACGCAACATCTCGGCGACTCAGACTTCGGGGCCGAATGTGGGGTCGATGCACCCAGATAGTATGGACTTGCGGGGTCTGGAGGGCAAGGCTACGCAGGACCAGGCGAGCAAGGACGTGGTGAGTCTGCCAAGCGGGATGCAGGATGCGGTGCAAAGCGACAACGCAGGACCAGGCAAGCAAGGACGTGGTGAGTCTGCCAAGCGGGATGCAGGATGCAGTGCAAAGCGACATTGGGCAAGCGAGCGAGGCGCAGGTGGTTCCTCCACCTCCCAGGAAGGTGGTCACTTCCGTTGCTGACCTGTACAAGGATGACGGGGAACCGGATGAACTCTGGTGCAGGGTCGTCTACGAACCTCCTGATGAGTAGTTCCTCCTCTTCATTTTGGTTTTTTTACTCCATTTCGTCCCTTACTCACAGGCTTGTTTACAAGTTTCCTGTTGTCTCCGAACATGCATCTGTTTTTGCTAGATATGGTCTCCAACACTTAAATTCTCTGGTTCCCTTGCGTGGGAATTTTCTCATTTACTATTTCAGACTGGTTTCCCTCCTGAAGGGCAATCTTCATCTCTGGTTTTTTTTGTTTAAAATGCCACAATACTGGGCAATGATCTGGCCTCGGCCCGCTATACTTTACTTCTTCTGTTAATAGATTACTTTTACTTAGAAAAAAAAAAAAAAAAAAAAAAAAGTAGACATTGTTTGTATATCACTTGTTTTTCATTTTCTCTTCACTCCTTTACTTGGAATGTCAGGGACACGAGATTCCACAGCGTATGAAAAAAAATAAAGAAATAAATAAATTATGGAAGGCATGAAATACTAGATATTATTAAACCTTGTAATACACTATTTTCATTTACATACACAATAATAAAGAGGTACATGTGTTATACAAGTTTACTATATAACACCAAAAGTAATCACCTAGCTAAAATTGTTAGGAAAAGCAAAATTATAAGATATTATACATAAAATATAAAACAACCATACCAATTGAAGGAGGCATTGTTTGTATATCACTTGTTTTTCGTACATTAAAAACCCACTCCTAGTGCTATTTGCATGTGCTTTTGTGTAAAAGTGGATCTTTAATGTGGAAAATCCAACTAACATGTTGTATTTCAATTTTCATAGCAATATTAGGTAGGAAATTATTCAATAATTAATCAAAATTCATTAAGTTGTACATTGCATACTAGAATTTTGTCAAATTATTTGAAAATGAATATAAAATAGATTTTTAGCATCTCACAGTTTGTACCATAATTCTTAGCATCTGCAAACATTTGTAAGAATTTATGATGGTAAAATTTTAAATGAATTAAAAAACAATATGAATTCATCTTCTATAACATTTCATTTCATACATATGCACAAAAGCAAAGAAGCTCAAAGCATATGCAGGTTTTCTTTAAAAATAAGGATAACATGAGCTTCATTAATCAACAATCATTTATTAGCAACCATTGTAGCAAAGTTCAAACTAATTTTAAAATTGTCATACCATTTAAAGATTTTGGTGTTGTATTTGGTGAATTTCCTTTTTCCTTGGATGATTCCTTTGAATTCCCACTAACTTCAGGGTCCATGGTTTCTGAAAATAAAGTAAGAAACTGTTATCAAAGAAAATATGAATTTATAAATACTACCACTACTTGCATTATTGTGTGTGTAACAAAATGAACAAGAACAATAACAAGTGCAGAACTTGCAATAATAGCTAATCATGGTGTTAATTAGAAAAAGGGCGCCACCCCTAAATAATTTATTATGTTCTTTTAATTGTGTCTATAAGAAAGCTAGCACCTGCTAGCTTTCCTTCTAGCACAAGCATAAGCACGTTACCAAAAGAAAACAATACATTGTGAATAAATAACAACAATAGTAGATACTACAACAACATCATGTTTACACAAAATTTATCTTTTATAGTCATGTATATTCTCAGTTTGCTATAGAGACCATAAAAAGGCAAACACATTGAAGAATTTTTCCTATCACATACAAGAGATTGCCAACAAATTTGCATTGTAAAGTAAATCTAGTGCATGATGAAATTCCTTCTATCACAAACACAAACACATTGTCAAAAAAAACATTGCAACAATAATCTTTCCTAGGACATCTCCATGATTGCGAAATTTGTCCTTACTTTTTGAAGACAATGAGTTTTTAGTCTATGCCTACATAGACCGCTGTTACAATATAAGAAATGTTAAAACCTCAAATGATTAGAAGGCCCTTTGTATGGAATATGTGGTCTAAGAATGAAACATGGGACAAATAGAAGCATATTTCTAACAACAACATTGCATTGTGAAAAAAAGCATTCTATATTACCCTCTATCACAAACACAAGCACATTGTCAATAAAAACGCTACAAGGTGAAAGAAATCTAACGCATGTTAAATTTGATTTTAGCATAAAAACAAACACATAACAACATTGTACGGTAAAATAAATCTAGCATGTGGTAGAATTACTTCTATAAAAAACACGAGCACATTACCAACAACAATATTGCAAACAAAATTAAATGAACCACATACTATATTTGTTTCTAATTAATACATGAGCAAATTGCCAATAACAACATTGGAAGGTGAAAGAACTTTAAGCATGCCACATTTCCTTCTAGAAGAAATAAAAGCTCATGTCAACATTACAAGGTGAATGAAATTTAGCGTGTGCTAGATTTACTTCTAGCACAAACATAAGCATCTTACCAACAACAACATTGCAGCCGAGTAAAAGGAAATCTAGCACATGCAACATATCCTTACAACACAAACATAAAAAAATAACAACATTGTACGGTTAAAGAAACCTAATACATGTTGGATTTACTTCTATCATAAACACAGGGATATTACCAATAACTTCATTGTAAGGAAAAAGAAATCTAGCACCCACAAGATTTTCTTCTAGCACAAAAAAAATCACATTGCCAATAATAACATTGTAAGGTGAAAGAAATCTAACGCTCGCTATATTTCATTCTATCATAAACAAAAGCACATAACAACATTGCAAGGTGAAAAAAATGTAGCATATGTTAGATTTACTTCTATCACAAACACAAGCATATTTTCAACAATGCAAGAAAAAAGAAATCTAGTGTGCTAAATTTCCTTCTAGCATAGACATAAACACATTTCCAGATAAAACAATGCAAAGCGTTAGATTTCCTTCTAGCATAAATAACTAGATTCTCAAAAATAAGATGGCATCTTGAAAAATAAGATTTCCTTATAGTACAAATTCACAAACATATTGCCAACAACAACATTGTTGGGCAAAACAAATCTAACACGGGTTAGATTTATTCGTATCAGAAACAGAAGCACATTGCAAATAATAACATTGCAAGGTGAAATAAATCTAATGCATACTAGATTTCCTTCTAATGGAAACATTATCACATAACAACATTGTAGGGTGAGAAAAATTTAGCTTGTGTTATATTTACTTCTAACACAAACATATAAATATTTCCAACTACAACAATGCAGGACAAAAATAATCTAGCACATGTCAGATTTCCTTTTAGCCTAAACGCAAAGGTGTTACTAATAACAACATTGCAAGGTGAAAGAAATCTAACATGTGCTAGATTTTCTTTTAGCGCAAACACAAGCACATAGCAACATTATAGAGTGAAAGAAATTTAGCAAGTGTTAGATTTATGTCTACCACAAATACAAGCATGTTTCCAACAACAACATTGTAGAGTATAAGAAATCTAACATGTGATCAATTTTCTTCCAACACAAACACAAACACATTTCAAATTGAAATAAATCTAACATGTGCTATATTTCCTTCTAGCACATAACACCATTGTAGGATGGAAGAAATCTAGTGCATACTATAGATTTATTTCTATCACAAACACACGCACATTCCAAGGTGAGGGAAACATAACGTGTGCTAGATTTCCTTCTAGCCCAAACATAAGTGCATTGCCAATAACAAAATTATAAGGTGAAAGAAATCTAATGTGTGTAAGATTTCCTTCTAGCATAAACACAAGCAGACAAGCACATTATAAGGTGAAATAATTCTAGTGCATGCTAGATTTACTTCTAGCACAAAAACAAGCATGTTGACAACAACAACATTATAGGGCAAAGGAAATCTAACATATGCTATATTTCCTTACAGCACAACACAAGCACATTATAAGATGAAACAAAACTAGCATGTGCTAGATTTCCTTCTAGCACACACATAAGAACATAACAACATTGTAGTGTTAAATAAATCTAACACACACTAAATTTACTTCTAGCACAAGTTAAAGCATATTGCCAATAACAACATTGCAAGAAAAGAAATCTAACATGTGTTAAATTTCCTTCTAACATAGTCACATGCATATTTCCAATAACAACATTGCAAGGTCAAGGAATCTAGCATATTTCCTTCTAGCACAAACAACCAGATTGCCAAACACAACATGGCTTTGTGAAACAAATCTAGCGCATGCTAAATTTCCTTCTAGCTCAAACACAAACACATTGTCAATAAAAATGTTACAAGTTGAATTCCGACGCATGCTAAATTTCCTTCTAGCACAAACACAAGCATATAACAAACATTGTAAGGCGAAAAAAATCTAGCATGTGCTATATTTACTTTTAGCAAAAACTCAAGCCTATTTCCAACAACAACATTATCAAGCAAAAGAAATCTAACACGTGCTAGATTTCATTCTATCATAAACGAAAGTGCATTGCTAATAACAACATTGTAAGATGAAAAAATATAATGAGTGATATATTTCCTTCTAGCATAAATAAGCGCACATTGTCAATAACGCCATTGCAAGGAAAAGGAAATCTACCCATGTTAAATTTTCCTATAGCAAAAACAAAAGCACATAACAAACAACAAGGCAAGGTTAAAGAAATCTAGCTCGTGCTAGATTTACTTTTAGCACAAACACAAGTATATTTCCAAAAGAAATATTGCAGGGTAAAAAGAAATATATTTTGTGCTAGATTTTCTTCTATCATAGAAAGGTGAAAAGAAATCTAGCATGTGCTAGATTTACTTTTAGTAGAAAGACAAGCATATTTCCAACAACAAAGGTGCATGCCAAAAAAAAACGAGGACGTGTTAAATTTTCTTCTAAGAAAAACACAAACACAATTGCAATAATAACATTACAAGGGGAATGAAATCTAACATGTGTTAAATTTCCTTTTAGCACAAACAACCAGATTGTCAACAACAATTTGAAATTAGAAAATTTTCTAGGCTTGGTGGGTTTTTCTCCATGAAGCTGCATAGAAAATGTAGTGACAATTGTTTTGAACATGCAACCAACCATAGCATTTTACTCGTATGTAACTCAGGGTTGGGTTCTAGTGGCTTGGTAGAGCACTAACTCGTTTAACACAGGGGTCTGGCCAGATAATGTTGGACCGCTTTAATAGATCTCTAAATCTGATCTTGAGAGGACACTGTAAATATTCTGCATTTAGTAAATATTTTTAACCAACATAATATAAAGTTGGAGCAGACGCTTGCATATTTAACACTGGTTTTGTTGGGTAGCAGTGTAGTGCAGATAAGCCCTTGTTAATATGGCTTGTTTGAGTATGCAGAGCTATTGCTTCTCCATTTTGGCTTTGCGCATCTCAAATTCCAGAGAGGTGAATACGTTTTAGCTATGGGAAGGGGCGGATGCAAAGGAAGAAGGGTAAATATGTCGGTATACTGGTCTTACATTATTGTTGCATACAATGGTACTTTGATACCTATAATACTAATGGCCCAAATAATATTCAACTACCTCAAATAATTAGTAACTATTGGGTGGCATGGGCAACCCCTACAAAAGAAAATGAGAGTTCCCCTGTTAGAAACTCCCTTCTCATTCTCATTTATGTTGCTTTGAAATTAAGCAGATCTTTGTGCGTTCTTGTGAGCTCTATGCTTCTTTCACTGGTTGGACTTAAAACTGGGAATCATCTTTTCAGCAATATGCACAGGTGTATATTTTGTGCACCAATGTCCTTTGATGCAACTCCATTTGGGTGAATACTGAATCAGGCATCAACTGATCAGAGTGTAGTGGACACATTGATTCCTACACAACCAGGAGCTTTGGCTTTTGCATTTATACAACTTTTGGGGATCATTGCAGTCATGTCTCAAATTTATTGGCAGGTATTCATTGTGTTTATACCAGTGGGTTCAACTTGTATATGGTATCATCAATATTACATACCATCAACTAGAGAAGTGGCTTGATTGTCATTAGTTTCTAGAGCTCCAATCGTACAAAATTTTGGAGAATCAATCTCTGGAGCAGCCACCATTAGAAGTTTTGACCAGGAGTCTTGGTTCATGGAGAGAAATCTCTAGTTGATTGATATGTATACTAGACCTAGTCTCTACAATGTTGGGGCCAATGCATGGATTAGTATTTTGATGGATTTTCTATCAAATCTTGCATTTGCATTCTCTATAATATTCCTAATGGAGATTTTTTTCCTAAAACAGATGGGGATGGCTCTGCTAGGGTTTCTAGCTCTCTCGCGCTAAGGAAACCCTACCCCTCTGCAACACTGTCTACCCTGACGGCGCCCTCCTCTGCACGCAGCTGCGCATAGTACGCGGCTATGGATCAGGATATGGGGGGAGGCGGTCAGCCTCCCCCTGCTAAAGATCAAGACACGACAAAAGGATCTGACAAGCAAATGAAGGACTCGGCTACAGTGCAGGATACGGTGGACAACAAGCAAACGACCTCTGAACCACAAACGGAGGTGCCGCAGGTTACGTCTTCGACCTGCAAACCAATCGCACAAGAAAGACCTAAAATCGATCTGCCCAGTCATCGGATTAATGCAAGGATCCAATACATGAGAGATCATGCTCTCATAGGAAAATTCATAGGGTTTTGGCCAACAGAGAGAGCCCTACAAGGATGGATTGCGTCCAAATGGAAACCCAAGGGGCACGTGAGCTTGCAACTGGGTCCAAAAGGCTTCTTCACTGCCGATTTCAACTGCATCGAGGACAGAAATAGGGTTATGGATGGTGGCCCCTATTTCTTTAACTCAGCAGGGCTATACCTTCGTAACTGGGTCGAAAGATTCAATCCAGACCAAGAAAATTTTAACTGGGCCCCAGTTTGGATCCGACTCTATTCGTTGCCTCTGGAATATTGGGATGAGGAATCTCTGCAAGCGATTGGATCGGGCTTGGGAGAGTTCATAAAAATAGCAGAAGAAACGAAGCTTCGAAGATACACCTCCTACGCTCGAATCTGTGTGCAAATGCAGCTGGACAGAGCTCTCCCAAATGCGGTAAGTCTGTTTCATGATGATTACGAATGGATTCAACCGTTGGATTATGAACATGTGCCTTTTCGTTGCAGAAGATGTCACGCTCACGGGCATCTCTTCAGAGACTGCCCTCTTGTTGCCCAATCTAAGAGTCAAAGCGCTGAAGACAAAGAAGACAAGGATGGGTTCACCAAGGTCTCATCCAGGAGAAGAAACAACAAGAAAGTTCCCCAATCTGGCCCTAAACCTAACCCCCCCACTTCTGCTCCCTCCACGAGCAACAGTTTCGTCGCTCTTGCTCAGTCTGATGCCTGAATGAAGACTCTCCTGCTGCGCCTCCCTCCTTGGCCCTTTCTGATCCCCCCTCTACTCCTCTCATTCCTTCGGTTTCTGATCCCGTTCAAGGTTCATTGCCTTCCAGCTCTCTCCCAGATGTTGGCCCCTCTTCTAAGCAGAAGCAAGTAACCTGGAACCCCAATACCATGGACCTAGATGCTCATTCTCCTCTCCCCGATCCGAATAGTAAAGACCTACAGGAAAGCTCGCAGACCTCTCTTATGGATGAGGATTCGGAAAGCTTCGATGTAGGGAACCTAGATCTATTCGGACTGGAAGACGCTTGCAGAAAGAAAGAATTCGACAAGATCCAGCCCCATCAAATCGAGTCCCTGGAAGTAGTCCTAACCAAGGCTCATCAGCATAAAAAATTGGGGGTACAGCCAGGCAGCCACTGGGACAGCCTGAAGGTGTTAAAGGAAAACAAAAAGCGGGGTAGAAAACCAGAATGGCAGCGCACTATCCAGATCGGGGCGATGCTGGTGGAATCAGGGAAATATCCCAAGTTGACCCGGTTTTTTCAACCACTTAATAGCAGTTCTCCATGAAGTTAGTCTCATGGAATGTAAGAGGGCTCAACGCCCCTGGAAAGGTTCGAATGATAAAAACCATGATTCAGAAGGAAGGACCTCAAATCCTCTTCCTCCAGGAAACTAAATGCAGCAGTAATCTGCTAGGTACCATTTTATCTAAAGCTTGGCCTAGCAGCAGTTCAGTAGCAGTAGATGCCTCTGGATCTTCCGGAGGTCTGGCCATTGCCTGGGACACCCACACCATGCAGCTTTCTGACTTTCATGCAGGGCACAATCTCATTCAAGCCACTTTTCACCCTATAGGCACTAACATACATGGACACCTATCCAATGTCTATTTTCCTCAAGAGCAGAATAGCAAGGCTGCGCTCTTGGATACCATAGCGCACCTCAACACTAACAGATCCCACGCTCTTTGGATTGTTGGTGGGGATTTCAACATGATCCTCAGATCGGAAGAGAAAATTGGAGGACGCCCCAGAACAGATCTGGAAAGCAGTCATTTCAAGAACTTCATCAATAACAATTGGCTTATTGACCTCCCCTTCTCCAATGGCATCTTCACCTGGTGCAACAGACGCGTGGGAGGGCAGCAGATCGCTTCAAAGTTGGACAGATTCCTAATCTCAGATAACGCTATACACATGGGGGGAGACATCACTAGTTCAATTCTGCCTTTCGCTGGATCGGACCACTGGCCTATTCTTCTACAGTGGCAAAACATAGGGTCCCAGCTAAAGAAACCTTTTAGATTTGAAGCTTTTTGGTTGACCCATCCTTCCTTCAAGGAACTAATACAAACTGCATGGAGGAACTTTCAACCGCCTAAAGGTTCAAAAATGTACCAGTTCCAGCAAAAGCTAAAATTCCTTAAAGGACAAATCAAACACTGGAATCGGTCCACCTTCGGCAACATCTTCGAGGAAAAGAAGATTCTTGAGCAACAGATGCATGAGGTGCAACAAGATATCATCTCCAAGGGACGAACAGAGGAACTCGCCACCAAGGAGTCTAATCTCCAAAAACAGCTTGAGGAACGATACAAACAGGAAGAGATCCTTTGGAAGCAGAAATCTAGAATACGATGGTTGAAGGAGGGAGAAAGGAATACCAAGTTCTTCCACGCCTCAACCATACAACGCAGGATGCAAAACAGAATTAGTCACATAATCAACCAGCAAGGGGAAAAGTTGGAGAAACATGAGGAAATGGAGAAAGAACTGATTGACTACTTCAGGGGCATTCAACAAGAGCCTCAAATAAACCGACAAACTGCCATCAATCAGATCAAACAGCTCATTCCCAAACTGGTTACTGCTGAGCATAACCAAATGCTTCTTCGACCAGTCTCCCCCCAAGAAGTGGATGAGGCCATGGCTCAGTTCAAGGATGGTAAAGCCCCGGGGCCCGATGGTTTTACCTCTAATTTCTTCCATCATTTTTGGGACCTCATCAAATCTGAAGTTTGGCAGCTGGTTGAGGAGTCAAGAGCCATGCATTGGATTCTGCCCTCTCTCAACACCACCTTCATTGCGCTTGTTCCCAAGGAGGACCAGCCCAGCAAACCGGATAAATTCAGGCCTATTGCTCTTTGCAACGTCATATACAAACTCATCTCTAAGGTTATTGCTAACAGGCTCAAGCCTCTCCTTCCGCTCCTCATCTCTCCGGAGCAGACAGGATATGTTGAAGGGCGCCAAATACTGGATGGCATAATTTTAACTCATGAAATTATGCACTCTCTAAAGGTTTGCAGAAAGCCAGGTATGCTTCTCAAGATTGATCTTTCCAAAGCATTTGATAAACTGAACTGGAACTACATTCAACAGATCTTAAATGCTTTTGGTTTTGATCAGATGTGGATAAGATGGATTATGAGTCTCATTTCCTCCCCATCCTTCTCTATTCTTGTCAATGGGGTTCCTTCCCAACCTTTCTATCCCTCTCAAGGGATTAGGCAGGGGGATCCTCTTTCCCCCTTCCTCTTTGTCCTCATGGTTGAAGGCCTTGGGCGTTTAATTCACAAAGATGTTCAGTCTCACAAGTTGCGTGGCATCTCCCTCCATGGTGCCCCTGTCACCACACACCAGCAATTTGTGGATGACAACATGCTCTTTGGTCACCCTTCGGTTCAGGAAGCTCGCTCCTTCAAAGACATCCTTCACTTGTTCTCTTCTGCCTCTGGTCTCTCCATCAATGACTCTAAATCCCAGGTGTTCTTTTTCAACACTCCCCCCCTCACTCAAGCCAACATTGCCCGCATCCTTGGGTTCTCCATTGCTTCCCTCCCTGATAAATATCTGGGTGCCCCCCTCATTGACTCTGCCATCAGGAACTCCTCCTGGGTCAAGCTCCTGGACAAATTGGAAGCCAGGCTCGCCTCCTGGACTTTTAGAGCTCTAAACTTACCCAGCAGGCTCATTCTTATCAAAGCGGTGCTCCAATCGATCCCCCTTTACCTCTTCTCTATTCTAGCTGCTCCTAAGTGGGTTCTCAAGCAAATCAGAGCTCTGCAACGGAACTTTCTATGGGGCTCGTCTGGCCGAAATCGGAAGTGGGCTCTTGTGAGCTGGGACACGGTCTGCTCTCCCAAGGATTCTGGAGGCCTCAATCTCCGAGATCCTAATCACAGTAATGAGGTTATGGCTGCCTGAATTTGGTGGAATTGGCTATCCAAACCTCACACTCCTTGGGCCAAACTTTGGACTGCTAAATATGCTAACAACAGACCCTCGGCCGATTTGATCAGAATGGTTCCTAACCAAACTGGCTCCCTTATTTGGAATGCGGCCAAACAAAATTATCAGCTCATTCAGCAAAATTGCTTCTGGGAAATACGCAATGGCAGCTCTGCGAGATTTTGGCACGACTCTTGGCAGCAAACTCCGCCTCTCCTTGAAATCCTCCCCAGCATCAACATGGAAGGAAATAATACGGATCATGATGTTAAGGTTTGTCAGCAATGGACAGCCGATAACAACGATTTCAGACAATGGAAGCCTCCTCAGATAATAGCGCCTCAAGCGCATGATCTTGATCTGGATACACTCAGCAACGAGCTTCACAGGCGGCAAATCAGAAGATCTGAGGATCATGACATTCTTAGGTGGGGCTACTCAACCAAAGGAATGTACACCACAAAAGAAGCTTACTCTCTTCAGCATCCAATGCCTCTCCCCCGTGATATTCTTTGGGCTTTGATCTGGAACAAGCTCACTTGGCCCAAGATCTCCACGTTCCTATGGCTTCTCAGCCACAAAAGAATTCTCACGTGGGACAATCTCGTCAAACGAGGATTCACTGGGCCCTCCCAATGCCCCAACTGCCTTCAAAATGTGGAAACCATCCAGCGTCTCCTCTTGCTTTGCCCTCTGGCTAACTCCTTCTGGGAAAAATGCAGCTTTCGCTGCCAGAGGAACAAACCCACAGGGGACATTACCATGATTCTTCGCTCCTGGCCTCGAAGCCCATACTCTTCACCCCTCCTCAATGCCCTCTGGATTCTTCTTCCTGGTCTTGTTTTTTGGTCTCTGTGGAAAGAGAGGAATAAACACATCTTTAAAAATCAAATCAACTCCCTTGACCCTCTCTGGATCTCTTTCTGCACCAACCTTCAGGAATCCCTAGCCCTCCGCTCCTGGAATGAACAAGACTTCCCAAAAACCCCCAAAGAAATCTCCATCTAGCAAAACTGGATTCTTCAAATCGCGTTCCGTCCTTCCCTCAACTTCCGTTCCCCTCCTGATCCTCCCCTGCATTGGTCCCCTCCTCCGGATGGTGTTTACAAACTTAATTTCGATGGCGCCTCCAAAGGGAATCCTGGTCCAGCTGGCTTTGGGGGTATATTCAGAAATTCCAAAGGCGAAACTCAATTCATCTTTTATGGTTCCATTGGATGGGACACCAATAACTCTGCTGAACTGGAAGGATTATGGCAAGGCCTCTGTCTCACTCATCATTATAACCTCTTCCCTATCATTACTGAGGGGGACTCTCAAGTTCTCATCAATGCTTCCCAGAGGCTTCTCTGGGGCACTAATTCAGAGAAAGTAACTCACATTTGGCGTCTTGAAGCCAGAATCAACAGGTTAAGCAAGTGGCTCAGGCATCACAGGGCGATTTCTTTCAAGCACGTAAAGAGGGAAGGCAATAAAGTTGCAGACCTCTTGGCCAATCTTGGAACAGACAGCACTAGCACTCTCATTCATGGCTCCCTCAACTGTATCCATGATGAAGCAATGCTACAGAACTGCACTATGTTGGTCCACCAAGACCAAACCACGCCGGATCCGGCTGTTTAATGCACCGGGGGGAGATGCCACCTCGCGCACTCCCCCATGAAAATGGCCTGGGCAGCCCACATGGCTCCCGGCATTTGCAATAACTTTGCTCTTAATGTTATCACTCGCGCGACGGTCATTAACCTTGGTCTGCTCAATCCGGAGGAGATTATGGCGGTGCTGCAAGATTTGGAGGTTCAGTCGCCTGCCACAGACGACGCCTCTGGTTCGGTGAGCTCGCCCACCCCGCTGCTCGGTATTTGCACTTCTGGTTCGCTCGAGGCCAGCGTGAAGACGTCTACAGGGAGGCGATGCTCTCTGCAGGCCTGCATTGAACCGGTCCCAGGTATTCATTTCACCCAGAGTCCGCATTGTCTTTATAATTTTCTGTCAAGGGTTGGCGCTGACCTGCGTGATTTCTCTGCTCCTCTTGACATTTTCCGCTCAGCCCATCCCTCTGCTCATTTTACTGCTCCCCTTGCTCTCACTGTCTCTCCACTCGTTCCAGCGCGCCTCTATCACTCCCCTTCTGAGATGCCGCGTCTTCGTGAGAGAATGCGGGCTCGACGAGGCCCCAGCCGGGGTCACAGTCGCCCTCCTCCCAGCACTTTTTCTACTGATGATACTCCGGACCCTCCTCAGAATTTGCGCGGTGGCAGAGGTCGTGGACGTCGACGTGCTGGAGATTCGGTTTCAGAGTCTTTGGTTGATGCCTCGCCTCCTCCTTCCCGCGCTCATGACTACGGCGGCAGCTCTTCCCGGGCTGTCCCTCCTGCCCCTCTGCGCCCCACCTTCAGACAGACCTCGCAGCATGCGGAGCTCAAATTCCATCCCACTGCCTCCAATTCTGTTCTCACAGCCCTCATTTCGCTCACTCTGCGGGAGGAAATTCCCATCCACCCTGCTCCTGGCTTAGCCTCAGTGCACCTATTTCCGAGTCCTGGACCCTCAAACGCAGCTGCTGCACCGGCTATCTCCCACCTTTCTCCACAGGAGCAGCAGAAAAACATGGAAGCGCCCTCGGGTGGCATGGACACGAGCGACTCTGGCAAGGAGGACAACAGAGAGTTTTTCGGTTGCAGAATCATTGAGGAACCACCATCACCAACTCATGGCTAGCTTCAACACTGCTCTCCAGGTTTTTTGGTTCAGTTTCATAGTTAATGCTAGTTTTTGTCGCTGGGCTGACCAGCTGAATCAGTGGTCTCTGCACCGTAGCTTATATTTCTATGTTTATTTAGTTTTTATGCTTTCCAAACCGGTTTCCCTCACGAGGGCGGTTAAGACTCGATGTTTAATAGGACTGGTTTCCCAATATGGGCAGTCCAGGCACTTTGTGAACAGCTTGACTTTCAAACACAGTGCTCAGGCTTTCATAGCTGACACTGTGACTGTTTTGTACTAGTATCCTTATACATAATAGAATTAGTTACACTTAGAAAAAAAAAAAAAAATTATTCCTAATGGAAATTTACAATGATAAGCAAAGCAAGCATAGTAAAAAAAACAAACACACAAAATTTACAACACATTAAACAACCAGAAATCTCCATAAACTGCGTTGAGCTGAGGCATTCTATTAATATAAATGTTGGGTACAAAGGTAAGATAAAAAAACATGCACCTGGGCTTGCCTAAGGCAAGCTAATAATTCCCAGGTGATGAAATCAACTACTCTAACATGTAATGTGGTTGTCCCCAACAATCTCTCTGCTAACCTAGTGAAAAATTGCATTGTTGGCTGCAAACAATGGTTGTTAGGGTCTCCTTTGGTGCTCAGAAAATTTCAGGAAATTAACCTCGGACACTCCTCCAATAACACACAAAAACCCACAAAGGAATCGGCCAAATGTTGACTTTGAAATTTCGGCCCAATTTCCCCCTAGCTCCTTCAGTTGTTGGCTGAGTTGGGACCCCTGTTTGACCTCTCGAATCTGCCCAAAAAATTCTGCCAAATTATTTCTGATATCCTTGTCAAAAACCCAGAAAAACCCAGAAAGGGCTTGATCTAGTTTTGACGCTCCAAAATTGACCTCAAAATGCTTGGCCCTCCTCCACAATTAGAAATTGTAACCTGTAGCAGATGTTGGGCTTGTTGCTCCACCAAAATGCTGGAAAATACCCCACGATTTTCCCCAATCTAATTCCAAACAGCCCTAGCTCCTCAATCCCTTTCACAAGCCAATTGTTGGCTTTGCCTCATCAACTCCTCCAAGAGCCGTTGTGTACTTTCCCCTTTTTGCATCATTGGAGTGTCTATAAGCTCACCAATCATTGTGCATGCGAGTCTAACACCTTCATGATCTTGTTAGCTTCCCCACAGGTGGCCAAGATCATGTTTTGATACCATTGTAATATTCCTAATCGAAATTTACAATGATAAGCAAAGCAAGCATAGTAAAAAAAAAAAAAAACACATAATTTACAACACATTAAACACCAAGAAATCTCCATTAACTGCATTGAGCTAAACCATTTTATTAATACAAATGTTGGGTACAAAGGTAAGATCAGAAAGCATGCACTTGGGCTTGTCCAAGGCAACATAACAATGCCCAAATAATGAAATCGACTACTCTAACATGCAATGTGGTTGTCCCCAACAATCTCTACGCTGACCTAGTGAAAAACTGCACTGTTGACTGTGAACAATGGTTGTTAGGGCCTCATCCGATGCCCAGAAAATTTCGGGAAATTAACCTCGGGTTCTCCTCCAATAACTCACAAAAACCCACGAAATAATTGGCCAAATGTTGACCTTATAATTTTGGCCCAATTTCCCCCTAGCTCCTCCAACTGTTGGCTGAGTTGCCACCAAAATGCTAGAAAATCCCCCACAATTTCATTTCCTGCTCCTTTCCTGCATCCCAGCTGAACCAGAAATGCGTGGTATCCTCCCAGCTACTAAAGATGAGTAGAATTTTCCTCCCTAGGGTGGCACTCGTGGTCCACCGAAGAAGAGGGTGACTTGGCCCCCACGAAAGACTACATATTTCCTGGGCAAGATGACGCAGACCCCTGCTCCTAAAATTCGGACTGTTGTGGAAATATCTCTTGCTCGTCCCACAAACAAGGAAGTCTCATACACCAATTTAGTGTCTGGCTTAGTCATGACCTTAAAGTTGGATAATAATAATAATAATTTACATGCTTCAAATCATCGATTCATCCAATAAAATTTTCCAAAAACTTTTATCTACTGAACACATGAAAAATCTAATCTACTCTTACATAAATCCATTAGAAGCACCCCCTCTTCTAGAAACAAACTCTATTATCCATCCATCTATAAAATTCAAATCCACAGGTTTTAATCCATTGCAATTGAAATATCTCAGCAAGAGGTTACAAACTTGGACGTGCTTTACAACATGATATGTTTATCCATCCCCACAAGAACTTTTGTAAACTATGTGACACCATAAATGTCTTCTCCAACCAGCTCTAGAAATTCTCCTCTGCGGCTTACTTAGAGAACACAATATTGTTTCAAATGCTATTGCAATTACATTTTTGAAAACTATCTAGATTTGTTTGTGGTATGGGAGGCAAACGATGTTTAATCCATAGGTTCAATAAATGACATGTATTCATCCTAAAAATCCTGCAAGGACTATTCTCATCCTTCTTGCAAAATGGCGTTGTATTGCCATAGATGGTAGTGCTTTAATTGTTGGGGACAAAATTATTTATAAAAATGAATATTTAAAGCCTGTATGTGCTAATATACATCCAATGTTGATGTTGGAAGAATTGATTTCATACCTTATTCACCACACTATATACCTATGACTTCAGCCTTTTTACAAATTCGCATTCCAAACTCTTTCTACTAGCAGTTTGCAGGACGAGACCCAAATGCTTGTGGCCATGCATAATAGGCACATTGGTCAACATCTGTAGCCCAACTTCAGAAAAAGTTTTCTTTGACTTCTGAATCCCTGTGATATCCAAAATAAATCCATCATGTCATTGTCAATAACTGCTCATTCGATTCTTCCTAATATGCATGTGATCTCCAACATACTAAATATGGGGAAAGGCCTATAACTAAAGTCTTCCAAGATCTATCTACAAATCTGAAACACTTTCACCAACCTCCTTCAATACCTTCAACATGCTTGATCAACCCATATATGTGATTAGTTGATAGATTTACTGCAACAAGGGCAACGCCATAAAGGCCACCTCGAATTAATTCCGTCCAGGTGCTATAATTTTTCTTTTGACACATTAAATTCACTGCCATTCTTGTTTAATTGTTGTTGAGAAAGGAACTGCATCTATAGTTATTTCCTATCTTCCTTAGCAAACTCACAGCAATATCCATATTTTTGCACCTTATCAAACAATGGAAATCTGGGATGATGTGGGATGGGAAACTTGTCCATCATTTCTCAACACTCGAAAAACATTGTTGACTAACATGCAGCAACTTGTGAGGCAACTCTCAATTTTACATGCATAAGCAAGCATTATAAAGTATATAGGAGGACCGGCTGAGATGAATTGATAGATTACCCATGAATATCGAAGGGTAACATTTGATTGGATATTCTCTTCCAGGTTTCCATCTTCTAGTTGACATCAAACAAATTGGCTTATGATCATACGCAGGTCAACCTACCCTTAACTTATTTACTTCTAAGAATGTTTCTTTTCTGCTACCATTATCCTTCAATGACGTGCAAAACGCCCTCCCCTCTGAGGAGAGTCAATGCAAATAGCAACTTGTGTTTCAAGTCTTTTTTCTTTTACCTACTCATTGTCATCAAAAGAAGTCAATGCATATTTAATTGTCTTTTTGCTCTTTACAAGGCTTATTCCTGTAACATGGACCTTCATGTTGTCCATCAGTATTTAAAGATTTTGTGATGCCAACAACTTTAGGTTCAGGGCTTGTTCTAGGCGCTAAATGAGCATTGGCATGGTTATCAGACCCACTGCACATAAATATTTTTGGGCTTCTGAGTTACTTTGGTCTGAGAGAAATTGATCAAATACACTAACATCACACATGAATTTTCAACAACAGAGTGAATATATTGCTCTTCCAGAGGACACCAAAAGCACTTGTATTTGTAATACCATTTGGTATAAAATATAACAAGTTCCCTCCTTCCCAATGCTAATGGTGCTTCTCATTACTCATAAGTAAAACAAGAGAGCGAGGGATTTTTTTTTTTGGAATGCCTTAATGCCCTCTCTAGAGAATGACCAATGCAGTCCTCTGTTTTGATTATTTTTAATCACATATAGTTTACTTGGTATCCAATTCCTTCCCCATCTTGTTCCTAGACATCTGCGGCATCCAATTCCTTCCCCTTCCCATTCATGTACATCTGAATAGCTCAGTATTCGTTTAACATCAAAGGTACTGTCTACTCATATAAAATATCAGGTGCCAAAGTTATAGTGGTTGAGATATTGAATCCACTTTGTATATGTAATGAAATCAGTTGAGGGATTGAATCCACTGAAGGAGTAGATGCACCTCCATAGGAGGAGTGTTCTTGCCACCCAAAGCATTGGTTCTCTACTTTTTGGAAAAGAGGAAAAATAAAATGACCATTGCTTGAAAGGTTTCATATATGAACAAAAGCGTATGACAAAAAAAGTAATCTACAGAGAGTTTTAAGGGCTTTTACTCATGGCATATGATTTCGAGGAGTGCCAGGCAAGATTGAAAGGGAGGAAGGGACATTGTGTGTGTCAGGGGATATCGAAGGTATGGAAAGCAAAACAGCATTGATGTGGGCATGCAGAGTTTTGCAGAGAGGTTTTAGCATTGTTGCTACTAAACCCGTTGTAGGGGAAGGCGCAATGGTCAAGAAAAATAGGAAGAATAAGAAGACATTGTTGAATGTTGCCAAGCCCCTCCCCGATTGGGGAATTGACTCCAAATGGCTAAAATCTGTCAAACCAAGAGGTAACTCCTCAAATCAGAATGTTTATTAAATGAGGAATGTGCATGTATTTATACATGGAGGTGAGGCTATTGGGATTCATCTCCCAATGACTCTTGGCCTTCCTTATTTCCTAATATAATTTATTATACAATATTACATATGCACACCCAACCCATAGGATTAGGTGTCAACATTCCCCACTTTAATCCGAAGGGATGTTGGTGAGCCCAAGCATCGATCTAAACTTTTCAAACTTTTCTCTTCCAAGTGCTTTGGTGAAGATATCAGCAGTTTGCTCATTTGTGGAACAATGATGTAGATGGATGGTTTTGGCCTGAACATGATGTCGAATTAGATGGTACTTTGTATTGATGTGCTTTTTTCGATCATGGAACTTTGGGTTCTTGGCCAACTTTATTGCAGAAATGTTGTCGATCATGAGTGGAGTGGAATACATTTGTTTCATCTGCAAATCTTCCAGGATTTTCTGGAGCCACACAATTTCCTTTGTTGCTTCAGCTGCTGCCACATATTCTGCCTCGGTCGTGGAATCTGCTGGAACTGACTGTTTACGTGATCTCCATGAGACAGCTCCTGATCCAAGACTCATGGTGTAACCTGTAGTAGACACCCCTGTTTCTTTGTCGCCATCAAAGTCTGAATCAGAGTATCCGGTCAAGATGAAGTCGCCTACCCGTGTATATTTGAGTCCAAAGTCTTGAGTCCCCTTCAAGTACCTTAGCACTCTTTTTGCAGCAGACCAATGTCCTTCACAAGGTTTTTGCATCAACCTTGAGAGGATTCCAATAGCAAATGAAATGTCAGGTCTGGTGGTGGTCAGGTAGACAAGACTTCCTACAAGCTGTCTATACTTAGTTGCATCCTCAAATCTTCCTCAACAGATGTGAGCTCGTTTTGTTCATTGTTGGTTAAGGATTACAGTCAATCAAGTTAAATGGTTCAGAGCTCTCCAATGGTACTTTGAGAGTTGAAGATAAATGAGATGTTGCATTATGTCAATACCTGTAGGTAATGAAATGGCTGACCAACCAATGATTTCAAAACCTTCAACTTTTCTCATGATGCAATATAGCCTATTGTTCCCCATAATAAACATCAGTCTATATGTCATGCAAGATATACAATCACTAGTCTAACTTTAACAAACAAAGTTGCATCATCAAGATCAAAATGTTTGAAGTCAAGTTTCAGAAGATGCTCGATTAATTTCTCATACCAGGCTCGTGGTGCTTGCTTGAGGCCATACAAGGATTTTATAAGCTTGCAAACTTTTTGTTCTTGACCCTTTACCACAAATCCTTCTGGCTGGGACATATAAACTTTCTCCTTTAGATCTCCATTCAAGAAGGTTGTTTTTACATCCATCTGATGGACTTTCCATCCATTCTGAGCTGCTAAGGCAAAGAGAGTCCGGATGGTGGTCCATTTTGTTGTGGGAGCAAAAGTTTCTTCATAATCGACTCCTTCTTTCTGTGCGAATCCTTTTGCCACAAGCCTGGCCTTGTGCTTGTCAAGTGAGTCGCCTGCTTTGTACTTGTTCTTGTAGACCCACTTACAGCCAATTGGTTTCGTTCCCAAAGGCGGATCAACCAGCTTCCAAGTGCCATTCTTTATCAAGGCATCATACTCCTTCTGCATCGCTTCTTTCCATTCACCATGAGAAGCGGCTTCTTTGAAGGAAGTTGGTTCATGATCTGTAGACAAACTCAATTCACAGTTATAAGCAATATCCATATCAACAGGAGAATCAGAATTATCTACATCACCTTCAATTTGTTGAGTGGAACTTCTTGTTCCTGTTTTTCCAACCTCATCAGGATGAACATTCTCAAGTGTCTTTGTCAGCCATTTGGGAGGACCTTTCTGAGATGGCCCAGGCTGGTCATGTGACTGAGTTGGGATTGATTCAAGATTCAATCTCCCGATTATGTCAATCACATCATTCAATGTGTCATCCGTGGTTGTTTCTTCATGTGGGGGAGAGAGTGCTTCAGGACATGATTCCACAGTTTGATTCAATATCAGAATCCCCCCTTCAAGATGTGGAATCTGATTGTCAAATTCTTGGAAAGACTTTGCATGTGTGAATCTATCCAAGCGATCAAGTTGCCGCTCAACAACCTTGTCACTCTTGGAAGATTCAAGGAATATGACATCTCTTGCTATTTCAAACTTCTTATTTGCTTCATCATAGAGACGATACCCTTTGGAGGTATTGGAGTGCCCCAAGAAGATACATTTTCGACTTCTAGCACCAAGTTTGTTCCTTTGACCCTTGGGTATCAAGGCATAACAGGGGGACCCAAAGACCCTGAGATGCTTTACCGAAGGAATGTGGCCATGCCACATTTCAAAAGGAGTTTTGTTTCTAATTGAACTTGAAGGACACCTATTCTTTATGTAAACAACGCATAGAATTGCATCAGCCCAAAACATCAATTTCACATTCTTGAAAAATAACATGGAGCGAACCATATTTAAAATAGTTCTGTTCATTCTTTCAACTACACCGTTCTGTTGGGGATTATATGGCACAATTTTTTTTGTTTGATTCCATGTTGACGAAGATAATTTTCAAATTCGTTTGAAATGTATTCTTTTCCATTATCAGTATGTAGAGAGCCAATATGAGTTTGTGCGTCATTTTCAATCCATGCATGAAAATTCTTGAATGTTTGAAAAGCATCAGACTTGTTCTTCAATAAGTAAATCCAACACATTCTGATGTAGTCATCAATAAATGTCATCATGTATTTATTTCCATTTGCAGAAGCAATAGGCATAGGGCCACATAAATCTGAATGAACAAGCTCAAGTTTTCTATGTGCTCTGGAGTGTGAATCATGAAATGGTTGTTTGCTATGCTTTCCTAGAATACAAGCATCACATTCCTTAGGTTTTTTAGGAATTGTAGGCAGTCCATTAACACCATTTTTCTTCAACAAACGAAGGCTTTCATAGTTTAAGTGTCCAAATCTAGCATGCCATAAAAGACTTGATGGGAATGCACCTTCATCATGATGTGAACTGAATGCAAAGTTTTGAGCATGAGCAGATGAACCTTTCAGCTTCAAGAGTCTCCCTTCTTCTATTCCCTCCATGACAAGTGAGTGATCTGATGCTTTTCTGACCTTTGCCTTGCCATCAAACAAGTGAATTGAGTGTCCTTGCTGCCGGATTTCGACTAGGGACAGCAAGTTTCTCTTCAACTCAGGGAGGTATAGAACCTCATGTAGGATATGATCTGGAAGACCAGGCAGTTTAAGCCTGACTGTGCCAAGCCTTGATGGCTTGAGTTTGGATTTATCTGCGAAATATACTGCTCCATCAACTTTGTCAGTGAATTCTTCAAAAAAATATTTTCTAAATGTCATGTGACATGTTGCTCCTGAATCGAGCAACCAATCATCTCTCCATGAAGTAAATGAAACATCAAATAAGTCTTCAGTTACTCCATTGTTACAATGTGCTAGAACATAATGAGCGGATTCAGGTGCTTTACCTTTGTCTTTGTCATTAGTTTTACCTTTGTCTTGATTTCTTTGCTGCTGAATTTTAGATTTTATGCCCCCCTTTTCTCTGAAGTTTCTTCTTCCTCTGCCTCTTCTACCATCTCTTCCTCTGGATGAATCTGAAGCATGACTCTTTTCTCTATGTGCCAAGTATGCAGCCTCTTTAGAAGATGAAGGGACTATCATCTTCTTTTGAAGGAGGAAAAAAAAAACTTTGCTGGAAAATCTTTTTTGAAGGAGAGAACAAATAAAAAATAAAAATAAATAAATAAAAAATAAAAATAAAAATAAATAAATAAATAAAAATAAAAACTCTTTGCTGAAAAATATACTCAATTGAGGAGGACAAAAACACTGCTAAAAACACTGAATTCTGCACCCAAAAAAAAAAAATATATATATATATATATATATATTGTTTGAAGAAAGGGACTTTATATGGATAATTGTATTGAAAGTATGGTTGGGGGGGCGGTATTATAATTGTGAATGGTATTAGAAACAGCGTGGAGGGGACGGAAATAATATAGACAAAGCTGAACGAATGGTATGAGGGGCGGTATTAAATATGACAAGGGAGAGCTATGTATAGGGCGGTATTGAACAATAGGGCGATATTGTATGGAAGGGCGGGAGCGGTATTGTATATCTTATGGAATATGTGGGAAGGGACCTTTGAATAATGGACAAAGGGCAGTGTTATTATATGACAGACAGCGCTGGAGGAGGGCCGAGGAATGAGTGTAGTGGGTAGCAGAGAAGCATAACAATGAAGGGGAGAAGGGGTATTACAAACAGCGTGGAGGCGGGAGAGAATTTTTAACAATCGGGTGACACCGTATATTATAAACAGCGTGTAGTTTGGAGCCGCGTTTGCTGTAGCAGGAGCGGTATTACAAACAGCATGGAGGCGTTTGCTGTGGTGGGATTACAGTCAGTGTTATTAAATGGAAGAGGAAGGGCGGTAATGTGTATAGACAGGAGGGGTGGTATTGTTAATAGAGACACCGCCAGAACATAATGAGCGTTGTGTGTTGTGGAGTGAGCGAGCGAATGAGGAAAGGAGCATTGGAGAGAGGGTGTATTGCAGGCATGAGTGTTGAGAGCGCAGGTCGATGAGGGAGATATTGTAGTGGAATGCGATATGCGTAGTATTGTATGTGCAGCGAGGGTATGGGTGAGCGCGCAGGTAAGGAGAGAAAGAGGGTAGCAGATGGTGGGATGTGGGATAGTGTGAGGGCGGTAGTGGGAGCGATAGGGAATGGGTGATAGGTAAGGGAAATGGATGAAGGCGAGCGCAGGTCGTGAGGGAGGGAGGCCGAGAGGCCGTTACAAAAAAATACTGGAATGGCAGAGATGCAGGACAACAGATTTGCAGAGTGGCAGGTATCTGCAGGAACTGCAAATTGCAGATTTTCAGGGACTGCAAATTGCAGAATCTTCAGGAGCTGCAAATGTCAGAGTTGTGCATGAATTGCAGAGATAAAATAAATAAATAAATGCAGAATTTCAGTATAGCAATTTAATGGAGCAGCAGAAACTAGTATAAAAATTGACTGAGCAAAGGAATGAGGGAGTTACACCACAGGCAAAAATGCCAATAGTGGGACTGGCTCTAATACCATGTCAAACCAGGAGGTAACTCCTCAAATCAGAATGTTTATTAAATGAGGAATGTGCATGTATTTATACATGGAGGTGAGGCTATTGGGATTCATCTCCCAATGACTCTTGGCCTTCCTTATTTCCTAATATAATTTATTATACAATATTACATATGCACACCCAACCCATAGGATTAGGTGTCAACAAAATCTACTGGCAACACAAGAATTTCTACAAAATCACAAGCATCAAGCTCAAAAGAGATTGTTGTCATGGAAAGGCATGGGGGATTTTCCACAGAAATGGTGAACCAACAACAAAGACCCCTATAAGGATTAATGGTGCAAACAAACGTGTGTGGAAATTGATTAATGATGTCCCTAAGAAGACTTCTGAGACTACACTGAAATGTAGATTAGTGATCTGAACATGTGAAGTCAATGCTAAAGTAAATGTTCATTTGTTCCATTGGTTTTTATCAAACTTGATTTGCAGGCTTGGGAGACAAGATTTCTTTGGAAGCTAGAAATTTTGAGGCAGGAATCATGTAGTTGGCTAAAAAAATATGTTTATGCATCAGCTATCACAACATTTGTTTTCTCTGTTGCACCCACATTAGTCTCTATTTCTACTTTTGGTACATGTATGCTTATAGGAGTGCCTTTGATAGCAGGGAGGATTCTGTCTGCACTTGCAACCTTTGAGAATTCTTGAGTTGACTGATATGTATTCAAGATATAGTTAGATATGTATACTTCAGAAAGCTACAAAAATAAATATACTTCCAAAAGCTAAAGAAAGAATTATCCCTGCTGAATTGACTGATATGTATACTAGATCTACTCTCCACAATGTTGGTGCCTATGAGTGGCTTGGTATTCGAAAGGATTTTCTATCAAATCTTCTGTTTGCGTTCTTTTTGGTGTTTCTCGTTCACTCTCCCAAAGATGTAATTAGACCAAGCATTGCAGGGTTGGCAATAAAATGATCCTTACATGCCGATTTCATTACACTACAACATGCAGATTTCATTACACTACAACACATTCTTTGCTGAAAAATGATCCTTTAAATAGAATGCAGATCCATCTTATTCCCCATTATTTCCACCACCTTCCTATACACTATCAACAGCTGACAGAACAACAAGGAGACCAATACTTCTCATTTCCAGAGAAATACCACCTATCACATTATCAATAGTTTCAAAAGGGAATTGTTTTATTTATACCACAGATGCCAAAGTTCCTCTAAGGGGTACTCCTTTGTGGAACATATTATTAAATTTTGTGGATAGTCCATATATGGGAAACACCAAATGCACTCTATCAACCTTGCAATCTGTGCCTCCTCCTTGTAGAGTTAAATAAAGTGTTGTAGAACCTTTCTCATAATTCAACCTACATAGTTGTCTGCCACTGCATTTTTACCTCAGAATATCACTTCTTTGGAAATGGCTCTAAGGTGTGCATAAAATTATGAACCCATATTTAAATAGGAACCTCCTATATATCCTAATGACTTTGCAGTAATACATGTGGCCCATTGGATTGGAAGTACCACCGAATTGTAGGGTGTGGTTGACAGAACTGCATTCCAAAATGTCATTAGCTAGTGGAGCCCCAATTTCTGGTAGGTCTTTATCATTTAGTGCCTCTATCACATCATGCCATGAATGCAACATGATTTGATGTGCTTACCCACCATTGCATAGGGGTCTTTTCCAAATGCATATATAGTGTTGCAACCCTTTGCTCAGCCACCATCTACTCCACCACTTGTTCCAAAGCTTCTTCCATGGTGTCAGTTGTGCCATTAAACTCAATATGTTCTTATGCTTTGCACTAATCCACCTAATTATCTTCAGCATCATGCAATGCCAATCATTTTTTGCAATCTATTCAAGAGTGCTTAAAATTGACCACCTGTTTATTTAATAAATCAGTTAATACATTATCAATAAAAGTCAGCTTTGTTTCAGTTGCCCATCGAATGGCCCTTTTCAAATTAATAATGAACACAACACTAGATAATTTGAAAGCAAAAATTCTACATATAAGAAAGATTGTCGATTTCTATTTCTTCGTTCCATGGATCCATACTTGGATATATTGCCCTCAGCACAATAAAGAAGTTGCATTAGTCATAGAATTAAAACATTTAAGAATAAAAATATTTAACGATATTTGAAAGCAGAAAGAAATTAAAATTGTGGATAAACTATTCCTATAAAACATGAATGCGTGAAGATAAAGAAAACACTCCATGGGCAAATGATGCTCAGAATAGAAAAATGTTTTCCTATCAAATAGTTACAACTGTATGAACTTAAACTTTGAAATATGCATATGCATTGATATGTGTGCAATTAAGGTGAACACAGAACATCATGTACTCCTTTCAATACTAGGGTAGTGACCATAGCCCATAACTTGCAATGACTACCATGCTGAATTAGTTATAGGAAAATATATGTGTTTTTCCAATTAGACCTGGGCACAGATGGCATGATGATGACAGTCATGGGATATTATCCTTTGGCCGCCTTAGTCACTTTTATGTTAAGTGATTGGGAGTATTAAGACTCTTCCATTCATTATTTAAATCATGGAAATGATATTAGTAGATCTGAGTGAGATTATGGGTGAGATTTTGTAAATTAGACCTGCTTATCCAGCTGACTGTGCTATTATTTATTCACGAGCACCTGAGGATTAGTGTTCAAAATTGAACACGTTAGAGCCCGTCGAGAGGCCTCTGGCACGTCAAAGAAGTACTCAGCGAAATTTACGAGTCAAAAAAAGAAAAAGAAAAAATTGATTTTTACAGGTTTTAAAAAAAAATGAATAATATTATAAAATGCTCTAGGAAGGGTTGTCGGTCCACCGAGCATTTCTCAAAATTTTGGCTTTATCTATAATCTATTACCAATTTTCCCAGCCCTGGTTACAGCTTGTAGACTGCGGAGTCCAAACCGCGATGTGCATTTCAAGTTGCCTTGTTCTCTAACTGAAGTCTGAAGTGTCACGTTACACTTATAGACTCTAAATTCTAGGCCTAGGGTAGGCCAGGTTGTTGCAGCATTGACCTGATTCTAGATTGTTGCAACTTGCAGTATTAACCTGAGTCTAGGTTGCTGCAACTTGCAGCATTAACCGGAGTCTAGGTTGGTGCAGCATTAAAGAAGGTTAATGGTAAGGGAGCTGGAGGTTGTTGCATTGCAATTTGCCACTGCCAAGCCAACAATCATAATGGCAGCTCAACACTGATATTCTTCCCTGACAGTGCCGAGGATTTAGTCTTCCAAAGAGCCATTTTTGCAGTGAACGAGTCATTCCTTTGTTGCACGTCAATGCTCATCATCTTCTTCAATCAAACGTCGACAAACAACCCAGTATGTTGCAGCCTGCCATCATCCTCGTATTTTCGAATCATATAAACACTGGTTGTATATATTAAACATGTTTACTTCTTTTCGTGGATGGATAGAGAGGTACTCTGGCTTCATGTGCTGTACCAAGATAAAACTCACACCAAATTCCCCTTTCCTGCTAGTGTGCATAATAAAATAGAGAGTAAGAGTTTGAAACTAATTGAGAAATACTGTCAACTGATTCTTGTGAGTATGAATCCACTGTATTCTGTAACTCTCTATTATATCTATTTTCAGGTTAGCACTTTGAGCGATTCAAGAATATCTATTTTTAGGTTAGCGATTTGAGAAATTCGAGAACCATTAGCGTGTTACCCCAGGCTACCTCCTATTCTTATATTCATACATCTTGGTAAACAAATGAGTAAGCTCAGCCAACTTATGAGACTGACCCGAAACCAGAGCTGCTGTGGATGTATTCTGAGACAAAACAATCTCATACCCATCTCCATATGAGCTCATTCCTTCTTCCATGAGCTGCCAGAACATGGCTCCCCTACCTGCTCCTCTCCATCTAACAAGATGCATATACATGCTTATAAACACACCATGTAAATTGTCTCTCACCCATGTGAAATCCTGGGTTTTTGTAAGATTTCCCAAACTCTGCAAACAAAACTGGTTTTCTCAATATCCTGCTTCCATCTTCCAGATGGCTCTTTATCCAACTCTGCAAAAATGAAAGTTGGGTCTCCTCATCTGCTCCAGCAAGCCTTTAATTTTCAAATCACAGTTCAATATGTTAGTGCAAACTCAACATTATCATTGAGAAATGAACACCTGTTACTATAATAATGGATTTCCTGCCTATAAGATTGCTTTGCCTTCTTTGTTGCAGTGGTTAAGATGATGGAGAGGAAGGAGGCCTTTGATTTGGCCAAAAGAGCTGTCATGAGAAGATGGTTTGTAGCATTCGTGTCATTTATAATCATGTCAGTTTCTGGTGGAAATTATATGTTTGGGTCCTACTCAGAAGCAATAAAAACTTCCCTGGAATATGATCAGAGCACGCTGAATACCTCGCCATTTTTCAAGGATCTGGGTACTAATGTCGGGACTTGGGAATCAAGACCAGTGCTCTTAAAAAGCCAGTTTATGTATAATAGAAGCTTTCAACTATTCTTACAACCTAATGAGCCAGGTCTGAAAGACCTTATCTAAGGTCATCTATACAACGCTTCTAAGAGGTAAGTACCAACTCTTTTAGCCCATTTCCAAGTCTGCAAAGGTCTTAAGGTCTCACCTGACCTTGAAGGGTTGGTTATCCTAACCGAGTAATACTTCTGTGGAACCAGTGAAGATCAGAATGCCATTCAATTTTTTAGTTTTGAGCTAGTCCGAGCCAGGCCTCAAAGGCCAACTCACTTTTTAATTGGCCACATTCTATGTGTGGCTTGGCAGGTCTGAGTGGGTCATTTGTCATAGTAACATGGCATTCTTCAATTAGCCTCCTTGCTATCAGAACCCCCTGCGCTAATCAACTGAAAGTCCATCCATCACATAACAAAAGGTTGAGCATATTTTGTTTTCCAAATATGAAGACAATGTAATGAGAACATCTTCAGAGACCATTCTGCAACTTCCCAAGCCAACATGGGTAATTAATAAAAGTGGACTATGTTTGAACCCTCGTCTTCCTCAACTTAAAATGTGAAATAAAGTCCAAGAAACTATCAAATCCTTGTTGCCTAATTTTGGGAGGTCATGTCTATTATAGTAAGGACTCCAAAGGAACAATAAAGAGAAGCATTCTGAAAACTTCTAATATGCATAACTCTCTTGGACATAGTTCTGTCTTCACATTGGGCTTAAATTCACTGTTCTCAGACCTTAAAATTACAGGTTATATTCCAGAGAGTCCAAGTACCTTCTCATCATTGACGAGGTTGCTGATATAATCTAGCAGTGGCTCAGCATAGTGTGCAATTGAATTGACTTGATCTGTAGAGGCTGCCCTGTTTATCCCATTGGAAGTGAGATCCAGGGCAACCACTTTGTAACCCCTCTGCTTAAGCAGAATTACAACCTTTATACCAACACCACGCTCCATGGCCAAATCCATGAATCAACACAAAATGATATTGTCTTCCTTCTCCCTCCTGATTCATTTCAATAAAGACAAACCTCAGATCAGCTCATCCTGGGGTTGCATTATTCAATCCTGCAAGTTGGAAACCAAAATAAAACAGACAGAAGAGGTTGCTGAAGTTTTAGGATTCGATTACCTTCACATGAATAGAAATAAGGAGCAGTATGACACCAAGGCACCAAACAGTCCTGCTCCATTGCAGCACCATCATAACAGTGGAGCAGAACAGAGACTTCAGTGTCTAACTTGTTCAGAGGCAAACATCTAAGAATTTGACTGACATTCTCTACAAGGAACCATTAGATCCCTTTTGATATATCTGGTCAAGGAGATGAGGGCCAGGAACTCTTTTCCCTAAGTATGTAAAAATAATTAGCCACGTGGATGATGGATGTGAGTATTGCAGAATATCATTGAAGGATGAGATTGATGTCTTTAAGGCTTCCCACCTATTTCAATTCCTCAGATGTTCATTATTGGGGAGAATAGATGCTTTTGAGATTTTTTGGCAAAAGAATTTTCAAGATTCACCATGTTTCTTGTGGGGCTTCTTCAATGGGTTGTTATTCACCAACAACAGGATTGATTCTTTTTGAGATCACGTCTTCAACTTTTCATACTGATAATGAAGATATAATGGAATTTCAGAGGAGATTGTCAACATATGCATATGCATGCATCATCTGGTGAAGGACGGTGGCTATAATAAAGACCAAACACAGGGTTATTCCTTTCACTAACATAGGGTTTCTTAAATATGGGGACAATCTTTCGATTGTCCATCAATACTTTCCAGCAATGAATTGTGAATAATGCGGCCAAATTCAGTATTAAGATAAATTTAAGGTTGAAATAAATTTAATAGAAAATAATGCTTGATAAACTACATAGCAATTTACAGCCATCTCCAAATACTAACATGACTGAACTAAAACATTCGAAATAATATAGCTAATCTTAAGCTAAGTAAAACCACACAGCTAGTCCTAAAACCGATAGTATCTTTTACTTGAACAAACTCTACCAAGATATCATTTATGTCAAGAACTTTGAGAATGTGATACAATCGTAGTGGTCTCAGTCTACCATAACCCAAATTAACACTAAGCTGAAAATTTATCTGATTAATAAACATTAAAAGTTTTCATAGACCGATTTCAACCATGTCTACTTTGAGGGTCGAGTGAGTGTCCCCACCTGGTTCGATTACATTATAGACAGCTCTCTAGTCATAGATATAAATTTTGATACCTGTGAGAATATACCCAAACAATGACGCGTACAGGGCACTTGGTATGGCACTAAAAATCTTTAGGAAAGTAGTCTGTCACACAACAACAATATGAAGCAGCCAAAATAAAGAGCAATATCATTATAACTTAGTACAACATCACTTGAATCATCGCACACAATTATAACAAGCAGCCAAGATAAAAGAGCAATGTCTCGAATTCCATGGAGTTAACCATTGACTCTTTGGTCCTAGTATATATTCATATAAGTGTAATGTATTAAACATGGGGCCAATATCAATTTCTTCAAACCAGGGTTGCGGGGAAGCTTCGTACCCCCTTCGCTCCCGCTCCGGAAACTCGCTCCGTGCGGGAGCGTTTCGGAAGCGCTAGGAAACGCGCTTCCGAAAACGCTTCCTGTTGGGAGCGTTTTTCGGGAGCGCGTTTCCGACCTGAAAAAACGCTCCCTGTTTTTTCGGGAGCGTTTCAGGGAGCGTTCGGAAGCGAACGCTCCCGAAACGCTTCCGACGTTAAAAAAATGCTTCGGGAGCGTTTTTTAAACGCGGGAAGCGTTCGGGGAGCGTTCGCTCCCGAACGCTCCCCGGCAGGAAAAACGCTCCCCGCCGCGCGGAAATTTTTTTATGAAAAATTTCCGATTTTTATAAAAAGGGGGGGGGGGGTTTCATTTTCAGTTATTGTTTGTTAGTTGAGAAGTGAAATTGAGTGAGAAGGAGAGCCGAGAGCGCAAGGTTTGGTTGACAGCAATCAGGAGAGCAAGGAGCAAAGCTGACAGGAGAGCAAGGAGCAAAGCTGACAGGAGAGCAAGGAGCAAGGCTGACAGGAGGATTGCAAGAAAGAGGTAGGCCTTCTAATCCAATTTTGTATTTTCTAAGATGAATTTGTAGATTGTTAAATTGTTTGAAAATGAAAACTTGAATTTTTCTTGAATGTTGCATTTTATTGGATTTAAAACTTTTAAAATGAGTTGTTTTTTCCTATGTTGCATTTCCTATTCCCATTTGGCATTTTTCTATTTGTTTTGCAGGCTAGATTCTAGAAACTTGAAACTTGTTTCCATCATGGCTATATGGCTAGGAATTTTCCTCATGTTGGTTCCTTTCTTTGTGATAATGGTGTTGGAGAGTGCTAGAAGAAAGAGACAAATCCGAGAAGAGGAGGATGAAGAGGAGGGTTATGGTGGATCTGAAGAAAATCCTGAAGAGGAGGATTATGCTGAGGAGGAAGTGGGGAGTGGAGACCCTGAGAACCTAGAATCCCCAACTAAACAAGACCAATATCCTTTGTGGAAATATGTTCAAAAACAAGAAGGAGGGAAAGGTGGTGGAACCACTAAATTTATTTGCCCCCATTGCAATAAACAATACCATGGTTCATACAACCGTCTGAGAAGGCACCTTTGTGGGATAATGCCAGGTGATGGAACTAAAAATTTTGGAATCAAAGTTTGTACTTCTATGGCAGCACCACAGAGAGAGATATATAGGAAGGAAGAGGGGGTTGCCATACAAAGATCATCTAAAAGATCTAAGGGTATCGCTGATTCAGGCCCAACACATTCAACTTCCACCCATGCCAGTGGTTTCGGAAGCAGTGGCACTGGATTAAGGCGTAGAACCATATCCGATTTCCTAGACGAAGGGTGTAGGAATGATGTGGATTCAAAAGTTTATCGGTTTCTATATGCATGTGGGGTGCCATTCAATGTTCTTCGCTCACCTTATTGGCATGAAATGGTTTCTGCCATTAATGATGCCCCCAAAGGATACAAAAGCCCTGGGTATGACAAGGCCAGAACCGTGGGTCTTGATCATGAAAGAGCTAAAATAAATCATTATTTGGCTAGAATGACAGGTTCGTGGAATGAGCATGGGTTGTCCATTGTCTCTGATGGATGGACCAATGTAAAAGGAAAACCATTGATAAATGTTTTGGCTGTGTCGGTTAGTGGTGCAGTGTTCCTGGCAGCTTATGATTATTCAGATAAATTCAAAACCGGCATTAACATTGCAGAACCATTACTTGATATAATTGAAAAGACCGGGCCATACAATGTGATACAGGTCATCACTGATAATGCTGCTAACTGTAAGGCAGCAGGAGCAATTGTTGAGGATAAATACCCCAACATTTTTTGGTCCGGGTGTTTGGTTCACACAATGAACCTTTTGATGCATGATATCATAAAAAACAAACAACCTCAGTTCAAATGGCTTGGTGATTTGTACAAGAGAGGTAAGAAAATGATCAAATTTATTACAAATCATAGCAATACCCATGGGATTTTCCGTACTCACTCCAAATTGGAGTTGTTGAAAATAGGAAAAACTAGATTTGCTAGTTATTACCTCACCTTCAGGCGCCTTTTGAAGGTAAGAGAGTCATTGGTTGCAATGGTATCAAGCCCACACTGGCAGCTATTAAAGGACAGGGCGACAACAGTGGTTGACAGGCAAAGTTTTGAACATGTGGAGGAGACCGCCCTTGACCCTCAATTTTGGGCACGTATGAGGGAAATTATGAGTTTTACCAAGCCCATTTATAACATGATTCGCTTTGCAGATACTGATAAACCAGTGATTGGAGAGGTTTATGAGCAGATGGATAGCATGTTGGGGCAAATAAAAGATATTGTTAAGGATAATGATCCCATTTTGTATGCTATGATTCATGATTGTGTGTGTGCACGGTGGAATAAACTCAATGTTCCACTACATGCTTTGGCATATATCCTTACGCCAAAATATTACTCTCCATCTTGGTTGGGCCAACCTGCACCGGGAGGTGGGGTTAGGGTGAAACCTCACACAGATCCAGAGGTACAAGAAGGGTACATGAAGGCATTGGACAAATTGGTACCTGACAGGGAAGAGTGTGCTAAATTGCGCCTTGAATTAGGCAAATACTTCAGTTGCACAGCTAACTTTGGTTCATTCCATGCAATGGAAGACAGGGACAGATTCGATGCTCTCACATGGTGGGAAGCATATGGCGGCATGGGACTTTTGCCAAAGTTGGCTAAAAAAGTTCTCTCACAAGTTGTGAACACTTCGTCTGCAGAGAGGTGTTGGAGCACCTACAACTTTATACACAATGTGAGAAGAAACAGGTTGAATGAAAACCGAGCTGAAAGCTTGGTTTATGTGCATTATAACTTGAGGTTGCTCAGCCATTACTGTGATCGGGCAAATGAGGATCAATCATACAGAGTCTGGGACAACAACCCAGAGGATGATAATTTGGAGAACGGCACATTACATCTAGAAGAATTGGAAGCAGAACTTTATAGGGATGATGATGAAGCATCAGCGGCACCGCCACACACAGGGCCAGTCCCACCATCTACTGGTAGCAGTGCGGGTGCCAGTGCCAGTGCCACTCCTCGATATCACACTATTGTTCCTTTGCAGATCCAGCCTCCACCTTCTGGTCGTGGTCATGGTACTCCTGAGAGTACTAGAAGACCAACAATTCCTCGTGGCTCACAGAAATTAGACATTTCTCGTGGGCGTGGCAAGGGGCCAGCCAGATAAAATATATTTGTTGTTTACTATTTTCTATTTGTTGTTGACAGTTGAACAGATGAAACTTGACTTGCTACTGATTTCATATATTTAAATTTTTAATGAAGTTGGCATTTATAAGTTTACTGTTTACAAGTCATTATGAATTATGAATATGATGCTTCATGAAAGTTATATGGTGATCAATGAATCAATGATGATAAATGTTATATAATATCAATGATGATAAATGTTATATATTGAATATTGAAATCAATGAATCAATGATGATAAATGTTATATATCAATGATGATAAATGTATATTGAATTTTGAAATCAATGAATCAATGATGATAAATGTTATAATATATATATCAATGATGATAAATGTATATTGAATTTTAAAATCAATGAATCAATGATGATAAATGTTAGATATTGAAATTTGAAATCAATGATGATAAATGTTATATATCAATGATGATAAATGTTATATATTGAATTTTGAAAGCTTGAAACCTTCGGATTGATGATTTGCGAGACTCAAGAGTCAATATGTTCTCTGCTTCCAACTCGTGGGCGTGGTTGATGAAGATTATAACTTCTAGATGATTGATGTTATATGATTCAATCTATGTTTTTATGTTTTTTATGTCTAATTCATCATTCTACATGTTTTTGTTGACATATATGCATCAAAATATAAAAAATATTAAAAATATTAAAATATATATATATATATATATATATATAAAAACGCTCCCGAAAACGCTCCCGACCCGGAAACTTTTAAAAATGGCGCTCCGCGCTTCGCTCCCGCTCCGCGCTCCCGCTCCCGCTCCCGCTTCCAAGTAACCTTGCTTCAAACATATCTTTGAAATAATCATATCACCTATCTACTCCAAAGTGATCAATAGCTTCCTTATGAAATAATCATATCACCTATCTAATAGCTTCCTTATGTTCCACAATGATTACTTCTAGTATCCACAATATGATGCACTTCACATTAGAAGCTACAACGCCTTTCAGCATGCCACAACTGGCATCAGTCATTACATTTTGATCTCTATCTACATCCAGGAATGGGTTGGAACACAACTCTGAAAACCAACAATATATCTGGAATAGAACTAGGTGGAACTGCTTTTAAATGGGAGCAGACAACCTCTAGCATCACTTCTGCATATGTGAAAAACTGATTTCTTAAGTTTGGAAAGATCATGTCTAGCTCAGGGTAAAGAGCATGGGCAAAGCCATCACTATCCACTTGATATAAATGATCACTTTTCTTAACAGGTTTCTCATATTTATGTTTGTTGGATTCCAAAAGGGAGGCCTCTTGTAATTCTTCATTCTCATTCCCCTTACATCTTTTGACAGATGTGAGTTCATCAGAGAAAATAAACAGTAAGATTGTCATTTGATGCATATCTTGTGCAAGGAGGAGCCCTCTCTTCTGGTGTTCCTTTGCATAGCAAGCCAATGCCATCCAACCTATGTATTTTTATCAAAGAAAATAAACAGTAAGCTTTTCATTTGCTGCATATCTTGTGCAAGAAGGAGCCCTCTCTTCTAGTTTTCCTTTGCATAGCGAGCCAATGCCATCCAACCTGTTAAAATTGGACAACTAGGTCCAAACTCCAGTTGTGTTGCTCAGATGACGATCGCAAAATTTTTATTGGATTCCTCTTTCGGAGAGGTGTAAGATTGATCTAAAGATCATCTCGATCGGATGAGCAGAACATGTACTTTGAATTTATTCCACTTATGTGCTGGGTCGGCCTGGAATAAAATATTGACTTAAATGTCTTAAAGGACGTGTCACACACCCCAAAGATTCCTATATATTGGAGAGACTTGGAGTTCATTTGACACACATCGGTGTGGAGGAATTCTCTCTCTGGATAGCATTGGAGCTGCGTATTCTTTGTTTGGATTGTTCTGGGGTTATGTGTGACACACTTCGCTGAATGACCTATTGAAGACTTTGCTGGTAGAAGCATCCTGCTGATCGTCGTAACGTCACCATCTCCTATCTCTGTTCTGGCTTGTCTTCTATCGATCTATTAAGTATGTTCTATCTTCTTCAGTATTGTGCCCTAATCTGAAATGGCATAGAACGTGAGCAAAAATTAACATGGTATCAGAGCCTGAGGTTGAAGACAATGCCCGTGTTTTGGATCAGCGTGAGCTAGTCTAATCAAGATAACGTGGAAGAAAGTCCACCCTAAGACAGCGTAAGGCCTAATCTCTGTAGGGCATGACGTCTAGAATAAAGGACTGCTCCCGGGGTATGACAGATCCGCTATTGCTGAAGAAACATATATATTAAACGCAGTAAATTAAACTGAATGCGAAATCCTGGCCGAGTCAGTAAGGATTTGTTTTTAAAGTTTTTTGGTGGACAGTCCTCTATATAGGCTAACGCAGACTGTTTCAAGAGCCGCTATCAGAAATAATAGAACAGTTCATGCTTAGGGCCCGAAACTGCCCTTTCATTACAACGTGATGGGAGATCACTTCCCTAAAGGATAGCCGCAGTGTTTAAGGGCATTCTGGGCGGAGATAATGGCTGAAAAAGGGACTGTCTGGTGCCCTAGTTTCAAGCGGTGGAGCAGTTTCAAAACAATCGACAGAGGTACGTGTTTTATTGATCGTATTGGATCCTAGTTTAAATTATAATGGACAAAGACGGAGCTGAAACCTCTGCGGAGTTGTTGATCGGGATTTCGAATCACAAAGACGGAGCTGAAACCTCTGCGGAGTTGTTGATCGGGATTTCGAATCCCACAGGCAGCAGAGAAAGCCGCTCCTGTAGCGTGTCTTGTGCGGAGGCATTCTCGGTATCAATGGTGTGTTCGAGGGCTTGGTCTGCCAGACGAAACAGCTTGCTCGAAGAACAAACCCTCGCCCAACATTCGAAGAACAAACTCGTTTAAATCTTCGGATCACCAATGTGGCTCAAATTACACGAGCGGGGTTTCTGTTATGGAAGGTGGTCGCAGTTAAATCTGGGAGGCTGTGTTCTGAGTCTGAGCATCAGGTTGACGCTAAAGAGGTGGAAGCAACACGCTGATCAATCGTAACCGAGGAGCAGGCCTGAGGAAGCAACGCTTCGAAATTAGAGGCTAAGTCAGTGTTAATATAAAGGAGTCGCACGATCATTTGTCAAAGGCTCGATTATAAAAATAAAAAAAAGGGGGAGCTGACTCATATAATTATGAAGGTTGACGCATTGAACGAAGCCTAGCCATCACCTTCTTTCCATTAATCGAAATCGTTTGCTCAAGGAAGAAGGCCCGTGCATACAAATCACGTCAAAGAGGGACGGGTTCTACATTCCCAGCGTCGGAATCATTTTCCAAGTCCTCGGTTGAATTCTGGCAACAGAGGGGACCATGTCCATTGCTGTGCGTTGATGGCTGAGCCTATCATAAATTGATTTTTTAGTGAAGTGTTAAAACGAAGCTCATTGCTGTAGACTGCAAACTAATCTGGGCAAAACGTAACCTGTCGTTGTTTCAAATTCTGCACATCTAGAGTGACAGAGACACGGATTCCAGTTGAGGCATGAATGCTGGGCCACTTAAATTACATGGGTAACAAACTGTGGATTTGAATTAACTGCTACTCCAGATTCGATAGGAATCAGCGATTATCTCCACGTTCAGGGAGCTAGCTTCAAAAGCTATAGAATGATATTGACACTATCTTATAAGCTTCAACTGTGGAGGAGCTGTCTGGAAAGTATTGTTTAGAAACAAGGATTCTGAATCTGTTGTGGGCACGGCTCACAAACTGTTGGGAACTAGAGATGATTATCACAGTGGAGATTCTCTAGAAAGAGTAACTGGGCATAAAAGAAATGCAAGTGCTGGTGCTGAATTTGGAGCTTGGAAAATTGTGACTACTAACCAGAAGTCCGCAGCGAAAGTTATAGCAGTAAAATCTTACCCATGTTCACTCCGTGATTATACCGTTGAGGGTAGTACTTATGATCCTTGTGACGGGATAATTCAAGATCAGCCCTGTGCAGACCTATAATCTTAGATTTATGCAACTCGAGTCTGTGATTAAAAAAAAAAAAAAAATTTTGACCTAAGGCTCATTTAATTGGACCAGTGCCTTTATAATCTATGCAGATTTAAGGATCAATAACGACATCACTGTTCAAGTGAATAATAGCTTGAATCACATCGATTTTTTTGGAACCTCCGTGGTCAGAGCTGTTTTTTTAAATACGTGGATAAAAGGGTGAATTCGAGGCCTTGATCAGTGACATTGGAGGAGCATTGTCATTGAAAGAAGGCAGATTGATCAGCTTATATGTGAAGCAGCAGAGGACCTTGACAGCAGTTAAGCCAGAAGTAATGGAGTCCTCTGCAGGATATAGGAGGAAGAGAACCCTGCCTAGTACATCAAGGACAAGAGTCCTTGAGATGTAAGTGAAGTGCAGATTCAGCTAGCAGTGATGAACGTGATAGTTCTAAATCTATAATTCTATGTCACTGTCATCATGACAGTGACATAGACAGACACCGATGTTGAAGCTAGAAGTTTTAAGGGTTGACTGCTGAAGTCCTTGGGGAAATTCTATATAGTGGTCAAAAAAATTTTTACAGCACTAGGAGCAGTCTGCTGAAATAACCAGAAATGGGCAGATCTGGATGCAACTCAAGGTGCAAAGCCTCAAGTGCAGGATAAACCAAGGTAGATTGGATCCCTTGTTTTTTGTAAGCTGCAGTCTTAGAAGGTTGTTTGAAGGAGCTACTCACAGATTAACAGGTAGTGGCTGAAAGGACTTCTAACACAAGCTGAGGCTTGTTGTTATGTTCCACCTGTATGTCAGTGACATAGATACACACCTATGTAGCAGCAGCATGTGACTATATCAGTCCTACATTGGAGCGTTATGGTAAACTTAAAATGTGAACTGGGAAGTTTATGCAGCTTTTAGTCACATGGTTGGAATCATGAATCATGATCAGCAAAGTTTGTTGGATGGCTTTGACTGTGGGAGATCAGGTCCCAATTCCAAGATAGTGTCTGGGATGCCCTCATTTAAAACAGATGTCTTCTCTCGAGAGAGAAGCTGACATTAAGAGGGAGATATATCTGTATATGCTCCTGAGTGGATGTTTTTTGTTCAACAAAAGAAGATCCTCATGGCTCAGGGACATATGGCTTCAGAGGGGGAAATTCCGAAGGAAAACCAAGAAGCCATATTAATAACAAGATATCTAGAAGCCATGAGTACTTTTGTACAATCTGACTTTGGATACCTTTGAGAAAGTCGTAAAGCATCAATCTGGAAGGATGCTATGCTGTGGTCCCAAGACCATAGGACAAAGCAGTTGTCACCTCGAAATGATCAAGTATGGATCTGTTGGAAGTGCTGAAAAGTTCAAGGCAAGATTCGTTGCCTGTAAGGAAGGTATAGACTATGATGACATATTTACACCTGTGGCTCGAGATACCACCATTCGATCTATTATAGCCCTTGCTGCTACGCAAGGATGGAGTCTTCATCAAATGATGTGAAGACCGCATTTTTCTGCATGGTGTGATAAAGGAAGAGATATATATGTGGAGCAACCTTTGGGGTTGGAAGTCCAGGATCGGGACACCCATGTCTGCAGGTTGAAGAAAGCCCTCTATGAGCTGAAACAAGCACTCTGAGATTGGTACAAGAGGATAGATAGCTACTTGATGAAGCTGGGCTTCACTCGAAGTAATGCTGATCCGAACCCTTACTTCAAAGTTGTCAAGGGAAATCCTCTCATTCTGGTGCTGTATATGGATGACCTCTTCCTGACAGGTGCTGACCCTCTCATTCATCAGTGCAAGAGGGAGCTCGCTGTTGAGTTCGAGATGAAGGACCTAGGACTGATGTCTAGGCCTGAAGGTCTAGCAGAGACCTGACGAGATTTTCCTTTCTCAAGGAAAATACATTATGAATTTTCTGGTATGATGGACTGTAAGTCCATGGAACTCAACTTTAAGAAGTTGAGGAGCAATGTTGTTGGGCCCGTCCTACTGAGTATCGTTAACTCATAAGGACCCTGATGTTCTCAATGAACACTTGTTCGAACATATGCTGTGCAGTGAACACTTTGAGTCAACACATGGTTGATCATAACATTCACTGGGTTGGTGCCTAGAAACTCTTGAGATATCTCTAAGGCACGATAGACCATGGGCTGAGATACACTGCCGGGAGTATGACACTCCGTGGATATACTAATGCCGATTGGGCTGGCAGTGTGGTGGATCGCAAGAGCACATCTGAATGCTACTTCACATGTATATCTGCTTCGGGCAGGAATCTAAAGTCGGCAGTCTTGAGCACCGCTGAGGCCGAATACATTGTAACATGTATGGCCTGTTGTGAAGTCACTTGGTTGCGAAAGCTCTTTGTAAGCTGTTCGAGCATGTGCTAGATGCCACCGTTATCCTTTGTGATAACCAGAGGGGGATTCATTTGTTATAGAATCCCGGGTTCCACGATTGATCCAAGCATGTTGATGGTTGGTACCACTTTATCTGGGATATGGTACAGCGAGGCGCCGTAAGGCTCGATCATATAGGAACTGATGAGCAGGTCGCGGATATTCTCACGATGCCCTTGGGGAAGGTCATGTTCCTAACCTTCCGTGAGAATCTTGGAATCATGGAACGACCCTATTCTGAGGGTCCTGTTGGACGATGAGCTCTGGGAGCTCAAAGGGGGTTTTAGGGATAGCTTCTCGGAGCTATAAGCACTTATGGTGCTTCTGCCCCACCGTTGTGATTATTGAGTTGGTTCGCCTCTCATTTATCTGTGCCCCGTATGCATCCTACCCATTGAGTTTAGGGCTCATGGGAAGTACCTCTCATTTGGCCAATGAGGTGGGAAAGGCTAGAGACTAGTAGCAAAGATTGATGGACGCATCAGAGTTTGCCGTACTCTCTATCTAGGATGGCACGGTCCAACCACTTGATCTGGGATCAAGTTTAGTGAGGTCTGGGACCTCTGCCTGACTTCGGGTCAGATGAACCAACTTCGGGTTGGTTGGAGACTCTTCGTGAGTCTGATAGAGGTTTCGGACCTCTGGGCTGAATCTGTCAGCCCGGTATGGTGTCTTTGTGACTGAACCACTTCTGTTCTGAAATAAAGAAGCCAGCAAAGCAAGTTACGGCGGGATGACGCACGATGTTTGGATTGCACTAGTGGACGGAGTTCTCCCTAGTTGAGAGGGAGTGTTAAAATTGGACAACTAGGTCCAAACTCCGGTTGTGCTGCTCAGATGACGATCGCAATATTTTTATTGGATTCCTCTTTAGGAGAGGTGTAAGATTGATCTAAAGATCATCTCGATCGGATGAGCAGAACATGTACTTTGAATTTATTCCACTTATGTGCTGGGTCGGCCTGGAATAAAATATTGACTTAAATGTCTTAAAGGACGTGTCACACACCCCCAAAGATTCCTATATATTGGAGAGACTTGGAGCTCATTTGACACACATCGATGTGGAGGAATTCTCTCTCTAGATAGCGTTGGAGCTGCACTTTCTTTGTTTGGATTGTTCTGGGGTTATGTGTGACACACTTGGCTGAATGACCTATTGAAGACTTTGCTGGTAGAAGCATCCTGCTGATCGCCGTAACGTCACCTTCTCCTATCTCTGTTCTGGCTTGTCTTCTATCGATCTATTAAGTATGTTCTATCTTCTTCAGTATTGTGCCCTAATCTGAAATGGCATAGAACGTGAGCAAAAATTAACACAACCTATGTATCTGACCAAAGGAAATGAAGAGGTTGAAAAAATTGATATTCTATCCATATATGAGGAGGTAGGAATAAAATTTCTAAACTGGAAGCTCTCTTTCCTACCATACTCATCATCCTCCTCCATGATGCCACTACCACTGGCTGCAGAAACTATAATTTGAAGAAGTGTCCACTGTCGCCTATCTCCAAGTATTTTTTCCAGGTTTTATTGGATGACTGAACTTCTTTTGCTGATAATTAAGTGAGAAAACCAATGTATTTAGACGCTCTGTAGCATGTTATGTTGTTCCCTCTATAACTTCCAAATCAGAAAAACATAGAGTAGAACCTGATGCTAGTGTACAAGTGTAACAACATCCATAGACTCTATATCATTGGGAAAATTTCTAAAACCATTTTTCCTTTCTTCAAAATCACAATTTACTTCTTTCTCATCATATGTATTATGAACTCTCGTTCAAAATAATAGACTACATTTTGTTGTCCCATTCTACTGCTTGCATAAGAATGTCAATTACAGTTTTGTCTCTCTTTTCTTTGAGATTACCTATCATTTCCACTTTTGGTTTTCTGTTACTTGAAAATAGCTCATCAACCATCTTCCTATGTGTGTGAAGATTTGTTTTTACTGGCACTTTTGTTGATATGATAGTCACTTTCATTGGTGCTCATCATGAAATATGTATTCAGGTGACATTATGCTGCCAAAGCAGTGCATCAATTGCAGCTTCATGACTCTCCAAGTTCATTTCAGATTGTTGATGCAATTCCTCCGCGAAATGGAGAAAGTCCAAGGCCCACAGTTCACAGTCTTGATAATTCAAAATTTGTAAATACTAAATACTTTGTTCAAAAGTTAAGGTTTTCATCTGCACCTGTAACATCTAGCATTAGGTTTCTCATTGACCTACTATCTTTTCCCTTGAGCTACTTTCCATCAACCTTCACATTTATGGTACATTTCATCATACAATTGTTTGATCCTTTCTTCTTGACGAACATTGAGATATCCCTCTAATATTACGTTGCACATATTGGATTTAATACCAATTGTACCATCCTTTTGTAACTCTGCAAAAACCCCCTCAACCCTCTCTAGCATGGCACATTTTTTCAAGGATTCAAGATATATTTCATAAGCTGCCCAATTAGGTCAACACCTTGCCATATATTGAGAAAATGTGTATTCTACTTCACATTACATAGACAGGAAAATATACATTTGCAGCAAGTCCACATAGGATTGGCTGCAATGACTTCAAACCACTGTCCTCAAATTGCTTCATAAAATTTTCTGCATGTTCTACTTCTTTTTCTTGAGCTAGAATATCATCACCTTTATCTTTAGGGGAAGCCACAAAATCTCTGTCAAAAATAAGCTCCTTTTTCTCTACCACGAGGTTGTTCTATTCTTTCTACAGGGCTATTGTATTCATCTGTTCAATAACATCCTTGTCATATTCAAGAAAATCAAGAAGGTCCTCCTCTTCTAAAGTTGCCAGCAAATATTGATAGGTGTCTTCAAAACTCTGCAGTCTTGGGCCCCAATGTTTGAGAAAACTTTCAATGAGAACTGCCATGGAAGATATGCTTTTCAGACTGTAGGATTTCTTGAGCCAGTGATTATGCCATTTTTTGGGTTATAAGTCATTGCTTTGGAGAATGTCAATTTCACATCTTCCGCAAATGATGCAGGTGAGCTGTGTTCGTTTTTGTCCAGCTTATACTTTAGAATACCAAGTCCTCTAATATACTGCATCAATTGCATGCTTTGGATAGGTAATTTGAAGATACATCTCTTACTCTTAGAAAAAGCCTTAGCAAGCTTTAATTTTGGTTACTTGCCGGAGTTTATCTGAAAAAACCCTCCACAATTGAGCTATGCAAAATCTTGCTACAATAGTATGAATATTTTCTTTCCCTTCTCAAATTCTTTTCTCCATAAGTTCTCCCACCCTAAACTGTTGTATGGGATTTTAATTTGTTACAACAAACTTGAACTTTCTTTTGTCATTTACTATACTCTCTCCCATCACATAATTTTGTTCTATTTCCTGGAAGGATGGATCTAGTCAATCAACATTCAAATTGAGCTCTCCAGGATATACATTAATATCTCAAGCTGCAGTGCAATCTCGTATTTTCAAAGCTTTAATAAGACAAATCAATGTGTCTAATTCCTCCTCATTAGGCCTTGATCTGCTGAGCCTTCCATCTTCTGACTGCTCTATTTTATCTTCCAAAACCCTTCTTCCTCCAATTCCTCCTCGTTAGACCTTACTTTGGTCAAACTTCCATCTTCTAATTACTCCATAATATTTTTGGGTATTATGGAAAATTTGTTTGACATCTTAGCCAACATATTCATCCTTCTCTTCCTTTATGTGTATATATGATAGTAAATAATATTCATGGATAATCATAATAAGCTAATAGGATAATATGCAGATACAAATTCCATATTTTAGGGGTGGAAATGTATTCTTTGAGACAAGTTGTGCACTCAAGGTATGATATTCGAGCAAACCAAATACACACCTTCAACTCTATAAGAGGGTGGTTCCATCTGGCCTCGAATCAAAATCACATTTTTACCCTACAAAACCTGCAAAATAAGTGTGCATTATGACTATTCATTGATTTAAATGCTCATTCATTGAATCTTTGTGGTTTCTAGGATAATATCACTTTAAAGTTTAAATTTTTTCATGAACCCTTTTTTAAGTTCCCTAAATTAATGCGCTCATACTAATATGATATCATTTTGAGAGTTTTGGAGTTCACTTCTATAACCTTAATTTCCAAATTTTCTAGAGCATCCCAAGATCATGTACTACTTGAGATTTCTTGAGATAGTAGAACCACGATATTTAATTTCTGCTAAAACAAGTACAGAACCCATTCTAATTGACATTTCCAATTTGTTTAGAACTTCCCAAGATTGCGTACTACTTGAGATTTCTTGTGATAGTAGAACCACTGTGTTTATTTTTTGCTAAAATGAGTACAGACCCCATTCTAATTGACTGGTCTTGATAAATTAAGACAATGTTCAAAAATATTTTACGCTATAAAATTTCTGTGAACTTTATTTAAACTTAGTGATGTGTTGTTTCTAATATATCAACCTAACTTATCTCCACTAATTTCATTATCTTTCTACATTTTTTTTTGCAACTATTTCTTCAGTTGAAACATTGTAACATGTACAATAAAGTTACAAAATCTAATAAAATCTAAAACTACCAGAAGGCTTTCTTTAATGAAACCTTCAATTTATATATATATATATATAGATTTCAATGTTGAATTTGCAATGTGTCACACAAAACAATGTATATACAGGTGTTGCTTGTCTCCATCACACTTAAATTTTTGGCTTTATACAAGTGTTTTGGTCAACTTCATAATTTTCAGCAAACTTCACTATTTGTCTTCAACAACAAATACAATTTTAATATTTCAAACTATCACTTATAACAACGCTATCCTTTTTCATCAAAATTGTCATAAGTAGTTGAGCTGCCAACTATGCATTCTTGGTTGAATGTTTGTCCATCAAATACAGTTGTCATGATAGAATTTTATTCAATGGCACTATCAGCTATTTTCATGAACAACAATTATCCATGGAGCATAATTTCAATTTCCATATTGGTTTTCTATTTGATATAATGGCATTGAATATTACTAAAGTCGAAATTCCATAAACAATTTACACATTTTAGACTCATTTTGTATCCGTTACCAGAATTTATTTTGGAATAAAATCCTGCATGTTTCAAATATTCATGTTTTCTATACAACCACCATTTATCTCTATCATCATTTTTTATAGCAAGTCAATAATATGAATATTATCAAATAAGAAAAATATTCTAGTCCAATACCTTATTTGCCTTTCCTTCATCCAACTAACATTGCTTCTATTACTCACTCTCATCTACTTGTATAACAAACAATGTTTGTTGGCCTGGAATTCAAACCAGCGTCCACATAGGCATCCAATAAAGGTGATGTAATATACCACTAGCATTTCAATCCCTTGTTACAGAAACTGTCTTACCTGAGATGACTAGTACTCCCAAAGTCTTTCATATACTAACCAAAGGCTCAAATGTTAACTATAAAAGATCAAAAGAATTGAGTAAGCCATCAATTTGTCTCTAAAACCCCTTAGGTGAGGTGCCAAGAGGATCATGTTGTTGAAAAATAAAAGAAAGGAAATAAATACATTGGGTAGAAGACAATCAACACCATCCTATATGTGCTCTTAAGAAAGGATTCCATCTCATCGATACAGAACCCAAAGAGAGTTAGTGAGAGAAGGAATCATTAGAGGTCATTTCTGCACTAAAGGACCAAGCACTAGCTCATATAGCCGGTGCTTAGTTTCTCTAAGCAGAAATGACCAAGCAATATTAGAGAGTTTTTTGCTTAGTGATTCCTAAGTGTTTTAAATTTTTTGCTTAGTTTCCTACCAAAAAAGTTGTTTGTTGAAGAAATGTTCCCAGAATTTGTAAAACATTTTAGGATGGAACATAAATCTTGGGCATTTCAAGAAACTGATAAAACATTTTACAAAGCCAAAATGTCACCAAAACACTTTTTCAACATTTCAAAGTCATTACACAACAGAATCTGTTTCTGATTTGGAAAACAACATTTCAAGGGTCCTCCTGGGGTGTTTTTAGTAACTGTGCTTTAACCAGAAATAGATGTATGAACTGAGCATGACTCCATATTCTGGGCATAGTTGGGACTAATAATTGGATTTCCCTATGAATTTTGTTGGTTTGGGGCATTCTTTATTGAAAGCATCACAAAGTCTTATTGGCTATATAAGTTTGTAGACTATTATTGGCATATATTTTTCAATCACAACCACCATTTATCTCTGTCAACAGTTTTTATAGCAAGTCAATCATATGATTATTCTCAAATAAGAAAAACATTCTAGACCAATACCTTAGTTTCCTTTTCTTCATCCATCTAACATTTCTTATATTACTCACTCTCATCTACTTGTATAACAAACAATGTTTGTTGGCTTGGAATTCAAACCAACATCCACATAGGCATCCAATAAAGGTGTTGTAGTCTACCACTGGAATTGCAATCCCTTGTTACAGAAATTGTCTTACCTGAGATGACTAGTACTCCCCATGTCGTTCATATACTAACCAAAGGCTCAAATGTAAATGTAATATCCCAAATAGGAAATAGACAGTAATATAAAGCAACATAAAAAAGTAACTACAAAAAATAGAGAGACATCATAAAAATACTACAAATATGGAGAAACACTGAGCCATTTTATTATAAATTGAAAGATAACAATAGGTACAAAGGTGATTAGAATGATGGCACCTTGGCTTGCTCAAGGCAAGCTGGAAATACTCATAGAATCTATCAATGAATGGCTGCTCTCTCATGAACAATATAACTCCAGAAACTGCTGCTGCCGCTACTGTTGAAATTGTTGCTACTGCTGGAATCAAGCTGCTCCTTGGGGTTATTCCCCTACTCATAAAAATGTGAAACTCAAGATACAGGCTCTCCTCAAATAACCCGGAAAAACACAAGAGGGAATCCCGGAATGGCTGACCCTGGAAATTGACCTCACTTGGTAAATCATGCACTCCAGATGAGTACACTAGCCCTGAACTGATAAACTATAACTGATGGCCTCCTCCTCCTGCAAAAGATGATTTGTGAAGGGTTGATCCCTTCACAATACTCCCAGACCGAAATCTCCTACTTCCCCTCTCTCTCAGTGCTACCTCCTCTCCAAACTGTGTAATCTCCTAGAGGGACTGTGTTGTCTAAGAAACTGCATGGTCCTGGATGAAGGATGTTGAGTGTTAAGCTCAGAAAAAAAATGATGGAACCCCTCACCTTAGCGGGAACTCAAAGTCCCTCGAGGCTGAGGTTGGTAGCTCTACTCAGAGACACCCATGTGCTGAACAACACTTGGAGACTTCGCTCAACAACAAAAGTGTGTTCAATGTCAAAAGACAAAAATCATAATATGCACAATAGAATGACTGAATGGTAAGCCTCCTCTCCCTTTTATGCTTAAGAGCCTATCTCCGCCTTGGGCCCCACTCATCTGCATTATCCCTCCATGGCCACGTTATCCCTGCCACTACGCTGCCCTGGCCCATGCTACCATTGCGTTGCCCTGGCCCACGCTCCCACTGTGCTTCCCTGGCCCACGCTGCCAATGCGCTGCTTGGCCAAATGCTGCCTCCACGCTGCCCCTTCCTTGTGCTGTCACTTGACCCTCCTAGGTCCCATGCCACCAAATAATATTTGCTCAAGTGACTATACGTAATTAGTATTTCCCAAGTGTGGGTTATGGGTCCCATCTCCCCCTTTATTGATTGACTAACTTTAGAAAGGAAAAATTGAACAAAATTAATATTGCCAATTAGTTGCTGCTAATTGGGAATATTACAGTCCTCCCTGCCATAATTTTGCTTGTCCTCAAGCAACTGCAAAGATGGATGATGTAAGATCTTATCACTTTCCTAAGTGGGTTCCTCATCTAGCAAATTCCTCCAATTCACGAAGTACTCTCTAATTGTCCTCCTCCTCAGTTGTCTCTCCCTAGTCTCAATGATGGCTTCTAGTTGTAGCACCAAATACCCCTCATCATCTGTAGACAGAAGCTCCTTTGTTGCAGTCACTTGCTGCCCTAATGCCTTTTTCAGGCATGATACATGGAAGATGTTGTGGATCCTTCTATCTTGTGAATCACCCTGTAAGGCCCATAGAATCAGGGCTTGAACTTCTCGGCCCCCTTTTGTTTTAGCGTGGACTGCCGATATGGTTGAAGTCATAGGTAGACCAAGTCCACTACCTCAAACTGCCTCTCTACCCATCCTCTGTCGGCATACAGCTTTTGTTGTTTCTGTGCAGTGGCTAAGTTATGTTTAAGAGCCAAGAGTATATCCTGACTCTCTTGGATCCAATATTTTGCCCTGGGGGCCTTGCTAGCTCCAAACATGACATCAGCAAAAGTTAGAGCATGATAACCATACAAAGCATAAAATGGAGACATACTGATAGACATGTGGAAAGTGGTGTTGTAGCAGTATTCTCCCAAATGCAGCCAACGCATCCATGCCTTCTATTGCCCTGTGACATAGTTTTAAAAGTAGCCTTCCAGCCGCTTGTTCACTATCTCTATCTGCCCATCCATCTAAGGGCTCAGAGCCAACTCTGTACCCACCAAATGAAAGAGCTAGCTAGTACTCGGAGTCAACTCTATACCCACCAAACGAAAGAGCTCTGCCAAAACCCGCCCATGAAACGGTTGTCCCTGTCACTGACTATGGTCTTTGGAAGACCATGGAATCTGAAAACATCCCTGAAGAATAGCTCTGCCACTTGTGTTGTTGTGTATCTTGTGTATATGGCTTAAAAATGAGCATAATTTGTTAGTCGATCAACGACTACAAAGATGCAGTCCTTGCCCTGCACCATGGGCAACCCAGTGATGAAGTCCATCAAAATTATTTCCCACTTTCTTTCCGGAATGGGAAGCGACTGTAGAAGTCTACCTAGGTGACTCATCTCTCCCTTGTTCCTCTGACATACCTCGTATTCCCGAACATGCCGGAGTACATCCTCTTTGAGGCCTCTCCAAGAGAACCTCTCCTTGATGGCCGTGTAAGTCTTAGTGAATCCCTGATGACCCAAAAATGGTGAGTCTTGGGAGGCACACAATATCACCTCCTTGAGCTGAGAACCCTCAGTCAAGAAGATCCTGCCCTTGAAGTAAATGACCTCGTCCATCACCCTGATTTGGCCATCCAGCACCTCACAGGAAAAATGGCCCTTGGAATACTCCACCAATAGCTAAGCCTTCCAATCCATGTCTATACTCATCAAAACCAACGCTTTTGGTCTGTGGGATAGAGCATTGGCCACACCTTGTTCTTCGCTTTGAAATACTCAATGTCAAAGTCATATGCCTAGATCTTACTGACCCACTTCTGCTGCCTCTCCTGCAACTACTTCTGCTCTAGGAAAAATCGGAGGTTGTTGTGGTAAGTCCTGACCCGAAACCTGTTCCCCACCAGGTACTGTCAAAACTTGGTCAATGCATGCATAATGGCTAGCATCTCCTTGTCGTATATAGGATACAACCTCTCATGCGGAAACAACTTTCTGCCCTCTAAAGCTATGTGGTGACCTCCCTGCATCAAAATTATGCCCACTGGCTCTCCTGAAGCATCGCACTCCAAGATGAAAGGTTGCGTAAAATATGGCAAGACAAATACTAGGAAGCTGCTCATCACCTCCTTGAGCCTGTCAAAATCTCTCTGCATTATATTTGTCGAACTCAATGCTCCCTTTTTGGTAAGGTCTGTATAATAATAATTGTATAGTTGCCTTTTCTTCATCCAACTTCCATTGCTTCTATTACTCACTCTCATCTACTTGTATTAAAGACAATGTTTGTTGGCTTAGAATTCAAACTAGCATCCATATAGGCATCCCATCAAGGTGTTGTAGTCTACCACTAGCATTTCAATCCCTTTCTATAGAAACTTTCCTGCCTGAGATGACTATTACTCACCAAGCCATTCATATACTAACCAAAGGCTCAAATGTCAACTATCAAAGATCACAAGAGTTGAATAAGGCATCAATTTGTCTCTGCAACCCCTTAGGTGAGTTGCTAAGAGGATCATGTTGTTGAAAACTAAAAGCAAGGAGATCAAGGCATCGGGTAGAAGGAAATCAAAACCATCCTATATGCACTCCTAATAAAGGAGTCCATCTCATCGATATAGAACCCAAAGAGAGTTTGTGAGATAAGGAATCATCAGAGGTCAGTTCTGCACTAAAAGACCAAACGCTGACTCATATAGTCAGTGCTTATTTTTCTCTAAGTAGAAATGACCAAGCACTATTAGAGAGTTTTTTTCTTAGTGATTCCTAAGTGTTTTAAATTTGTTGCTTAGTTTTCTACCCAAAAAGTTTTTTTGTTGTTGTTGAAATGTTTCCAGAATTTTCAAAACATTTCAAGATGGAACAGAAAGCTTGTGCATTTCAAGAAACTGATAAAACATTTTGGAAACCCAAAATGTCACCAAAACACTTTTTCAACATTTCAATGTAGTGACACACCAGAATCTATTTTTTATTTGGCAAACAACATTTCAGGGGTCCTCCTGGGGTGTTTTTAGTAACTTGGCTTGTATGCCATCAACAAAGACAGACTATGCTATAACTAGAAAAAGATGTATGAATTGAGCATGACTCCATATTCTGGGCATAGTTGGGACTAATAACTGGATTGATATATGAATTTTGTTGGTTTGGGGCATCCTTAATTGAAAGCATCACAAAGTCTTGTTGGCTATAAAATTTTGTCAACTGTTATTAGCATAGTTTTTTCAATCACAACCACCATTTATCTCTTTCATCAGTTTTTATAGCAATTCAATCATATGATTATTCTCAATTAAGAAAAACATTCAAGTCCAATACCTTAGATGCTTTTTCTTCATCCAACTACCATTTCTTCTATTAATCACTCTCATCTACTTGTATAACAAACAATGTTTGTTGGCTTGGAATTCAAACCAGCATACACATAAGCATCCAATAAATGTGTTGAAGTCTACCACTGGCATTTCAATCCCCTGTTACAGAAAATATCTTACTTGAGATGACTATTACTCCCCAATTCATTTATATAATAACCAAAGTCTCAATGACATAGAAGTATAGAACTTATTAGTGGAGGTAACCGATCTCTCATTGCTAGAAATATCTTCCACCTCAGGGTGTTAGGCTTGGTCCAAGGGCCACATTTACATAAACTATAAGAGCTTCTATCTCATCCAATATTGCATGTTTATCACCAATGTGTCATCCAACTGAACTCAACGCTTCTAGTTTTATTGTTGCAATTTAATTGTCCCACTCCACTTTGAGTAGATGGTATCTGATCTCATCACCTATGACTTGGAAGGTTCACAGAAAAACCTATGATAGTACTCCATTAAAATCTATGGAAGTGAATGCCATATTTTCAGAAACTATAGGAGCTTCTATCTCATCCAATATAGCATGTTTATCACCAATGTGCCATCCCACTGAACTCAAAGCTACTAGTTTCATTGTTACAATTCAATTGTCCCACTCCATTTTGAGCAGATGGTGTCCGATCTCACCACCTATGACTTGGAAGGTTCACTGCAAATCATATGATGGTACTCCATTAATATCTATGGAAGTGAATGCTTGCGAATGCAACGACACTATAGGGATAATCCAATCAAGAGGGTGGGCAGTGTGAGCAGAGTGTTCAGAGCAACTTAGGAATCACTTAGTTGTCTGTAGAAATGACCAAGCTGTTCATATGAGGCTATATGAGTCAGTGCTTGGTCATTTCTCATATAGTTAGTGCTTAGTTTTCTCTAAACAGAAAATTCTCTAAGCACTATTAGATAGTTAGTCATTTCTGCACTAGTCTCGGCATTTCTGCTAGATGATGGGCAGCCTTAGCTGGTGATCCGATGTAAGGTTTTGAGGCCTATTTGGCATAAGACTGTTGCTATTCTATAACAGAAATTGGAAGCCATTTTCATTAGTTAGTATATCCCCTTCTCTAATATGATACTCATCAAATTAAGAAATAGTTAAGTGTAGATTTGAAAAGAAACAACCAGCAAGTAGCATATTATTCCTTGTGTTCACCTTCATCTGATTTGTTTGTACAATGAGGGATCTATTCTAGAGAAGCATTTTATGGCCTAAAATATGTTGGGCCTCATTGTGTAGGGTGCAACTCCTTGCCATCGTCAAGAGGTATGTTTTAAAGGGGATTCCACTTGGCACTTAATCCTAGGTTGCTTCATTTCCTAACAAATGTAATTGCTTTATTTTTTATTTTGTGGTTGATGCATTTATTGGGGGAGGTATTTATAGTAACCTAAATTTATTTATTGCACCCTTAACCATTGTTTCCTATTCTTAGAGAGATAGTTGGGTCATTTGAGAAAGAGACTTAGTTGCCTTTGTTATTTTGAGCTTGTAATTGGTTTGCATTTAGGATGAGCGGTGAATCACCTAAATCGAAGGAGTGTTGCCCTAGTTGGCACCTTAGCACATTATTTAAGGTCACTCCATTTGCTATAGGTTGTTGTAACTTAAAATGGCCAAGTTGACCATCCTATACACATTTTTAGGGTGAATTCTTAAGGGGTGAATTGGCTACTTCCTTGGAGAGTATGCACTAGCTGACCCTCATCTATTTGTGGTATGTTAACTCACTAATAGTGATATGTGTGAGTATGGAGAGACAGTTGAGTAATTGGAGAAAGAGCCTTAGCTTCCTTTTCTATTTTGAGCTTGTAATTCAAAATTGGTTTGCATTTATGATGAGTGATGAATCACCTAGATCGAAGGACTTCTCCCCTAGTTGGCACCTTACCACATTATTTATGGTGACTCCATTTACTAGAGCTTGTTGTAACTTACAATGGACAAGTTTGCCATCCTGCACACACTTTTAGGGTGTATTATTAAGGGATGAATTGGCTACTTCCTTGGCTATTTCTGGTCTCAATATCTTGTATGTGTCTGTTACATTATGCATTTTAACCTTTGTTGCAGTAAGTAACCTGCAGCAATCTGTAATCTCTTTGACTGTAATTTATTTGTCTTTCTACTCTGCTCTCATTTATTGTTATATTGATATTTGTATAGTAAATAATTTACTCCTAATGGTGCAGTGAAGTTTTTTTTCAAAGGATTCATCACCATACAATGTAATAGAAGATGGAAGCCAGGACTGTAGCATCACTATGTGGACCACAACCGGTCCACACCCTGTTTTTATTTTTTATAAGTTTTAGATCCATTAGCTGAACATGATAATTGGTTTGATGCCCCAAGCTAACTCTAAAGTTAATTCACTATATAAAACACTTCTCCCTAATCCATAGAACTAAGGTTCATTATCAAAATATTCCCATGCACCATCCTTACCCACTTCTTCAAAAATCTGCCTAGGAGGCTTAGGTACTATGATCTTAGGACAACTCTTTTACATAATCGAGACCAAATTAAATAGGAAAAGCACATTGAATAGGAATAATTTAAGGTGAATTCTTAAAGGGTGAATTGGATACGTCCTTGGAGAGTATGTGCTAGCTCACCCTAATCTATTGAGGGTATGTTAACTTACAAATAGTGATATGTGTGAGGGTATGGAGAGATAGTTGAGTCATTGGAGAAAGAGCCTTAACTGCCTTTGCAATTTTGAGCTTGTAATTGGTTTGAATTTATGATGAGTGGTGAATAACCTATATTGAAAGAGTTCTCCCTTAGTTGGCACCTTACCACATTATTTAAGGTCACTCCATTTGCTAGAGCTTGTTGTAACTTACAATGGACAAGTTTACCATCTCGCACACACATTTAGGGTGTATTCTTAAGGGATGAATTGGCTGCTTCTGGTCTCAATATCTTGTATGTCTTTGTTACATTATGTATCTTATCCTTTGCTGCAGTAAGTAACCTGCAACAATATTTTATCCCTTTTATTGTAATTTATTTTTCTTTCTACTCTACTCTCATTCATTGTTATATTGATATTTGTAGAGTAAATAATTTACTCCTAATGGTGCAGTGAAGTTGTTTTCAAAGGATTCATCACCATACAATGTAATAGAAATGAGAAGTCAAAATTGTAACATCATTATGTGGACCACAACCAGTCCACGCCCTATTTTTATCTTTGATAAGTTTTAGAGCCATTAGCTGAACATGATAATTGGTTTGATGCCCCAATCCAACTCTAAAGTAAATGCTATGAGATTCACTATATAAATCACTTCTCCCTAATCCATAGAAATAGGGTTCATCATCAAAGTATGCCCATGCACCATCCTTACCCACTTCTAGAACAATCTGCCTAGGAGGCTTAGGTATTTTCATCTGAGGAAAAATATTTTAAATAATTGAGACCACATCAAATAGGAAAAGCACATTGAATAGGAAGATTTTTCCTATCTTTAAATATGTTTAAATTCCTAGCTTGCTAAATACCCAAGCTAGGATTCAAGGAAGTTCTTTGTAATCCTTCACTGAAGAGTTATGGCTCCAACCTCTTACACCATTTTCAACTATGCCACCAATTCAGAATTTTTTCAACCTAGTCAAATGTTTAATCTCCCTCTAAACTTGCATAATGTAGTTATAGTACATGACAAGATGTTTATTGGTATTTTCACATACCTTGCATAAACTGCACCTATCAATTCTTTCTCTATTCCTTCTCAGAATATTATACCAAGTCAAGTATTTTTTTAGTGCAAACCACATAAAATTTTATCCTTTGAGGGATATTTAAATATCCAAACTCTCGTCCTCCACCAAACATGATTCCTCTTCTCCCCTTATAAAATAATAGCAATATATCTAGCCTCTGGGATATAAACCCTAGAGTGGTTCTTTGACCATATGAGATTGTCTATATATTCTTAGTTAATCTGACATGGCTAGACTTGAGTCTTGCCATAAAAATTCTCTAGGAATGAGCATCGTCACCTCTAAAATCTAATGAAAACCACCTTTGACCTCCAAATAGAATTAATATTAGGAACTGCAATATGAGAAATATTAAATTATCATGTCCCTCAACAAAGGACTCATATGGAGTCATGGGTAAACATGGGAAATTAATCCATAAGGGGGCACCTTGTTTCATTCATATTGGAATTTGGATGGTGGTTGAAGAGTTATTTCATAATACAATGTGGTTGATACACTTGTTGCACCACCCTTCATATTTTATCCAATAGTTATCAGATATCCCCATCTTCTAAAATTCCAATCTGCTAACCCTGAGATTAGTGCTTTTGGAGAGGGATAAATTTAATAATACTTTCTCATGAAAAGAGGCATCAAAGGAGAGAAAGTGGCATATGATAGGTTGGAAACAAATAGTTATGCCTAAATTTGAATGAGAAGCAGGGATAAGAAGACCGGTAAACAAAGCTCCATGTGTTTCTCTCTAGCAAACAGATGAACCTTATCTAATAGGTATCAGCTATGTCCATCTTCTAAAAGTCCAATTTTCTGACCTCGAGATCAATGCTCTTGGAGAGGGATAATCATAAAGTTAATAAAAAAGTTTCATGACAAGAGGCATTAAAGAAGAAAAAGTGGCACCTGATAGGTGGGAAATAAATAATTATGCCTAAATTGGAATGAGAAGTAGGGGTAAGAAGACTGGTAAACAAAGCTCCATGTTTAAGAGTATATTAGTGCTTTATCCTTAACAAAAAAAGGTCTTTGTGTCAAAATTATAAGGAGAAAAGATACATGGAGAATAGGGAACCTATCCACCTTGTGGGATTCATGACATGATAATGTCCTTAAACTATCAAGCATAAGGAATAATATGATCAAAAAAAGTTTAACAGATAGTTGGATTTCCCAAGATGTCCAACATGGAGAAAAGGCGGAATTTTTGGAGTATGCATGGGTTGGACACTAGCCTCTCGGAAGCATCCAAGCTCTAGACAGAATCAAAAAGGTTATGATCAATTTGGAGTGAACCAAAACAAAGGATTATTTGATCAACTGGAAATATCCTTTAACATGGACAACAAATGTCTCAACTCTTAACTGATGAGGCAAAGGAAATCAAGGAGGCTCTATGATTTAGATTCACTAAATTCCAAAGTGAATAAGATGTCTTGTGTTGAAATCCCACATCAAGAGGATCCTACTCACTTAAAGAAGGATATGGCATGGTTCTATTCAATAAAAAACACTGCAACAATAAATCCCCTAGCCATCTAGCTTCATGCCTCATTGCGCAAGCCAATCATGTCAAAAAAGAAGCCTTACAACTCAAGGTCCTCTAGCTGGGATAAGAAAGGCATTCGCTATTCTCATTTTTTGTGGGACACCCTTAACCAAGTAGAGTTTGCAGGGTAGCACATTAACAGACTACAATCAATAATGCTAAATCCTTAACCAGATGAAGGACAAATTGTTCCTGAAAATGGAACATGGAAGATTGACAGAATATTTGAAGACAATACCAGATGATACCAAAAAATCCCTTTAAGATGAGGGACTTAATGGTAGCTGCTTCCCTCAGCCATGATGTTTGTGGTTGCAACACAAATCATGAAGGGATCTCACTATGCCACGAAGCTTCTGACAAAGTACAAATGACTTTAGGGCTCTGTAAGGGAGGCAATCCACCTAATAATAACATATTTGATGGTGTTTTAAAGGCTATTCCCACACCCGAAATCATGTAAGGTGTACTACCAAAGAGAACAAACATTCCCCAACACTTCGAAACTGGATGTTCTAGAAATTTGATGCTAGAAACCCTTATCCAACATAAAAAAATGCAGCCATTTAAAGTATTGAATGCCAGAAAAGGTCATCACGCTACCATTGTCAAGCAAAACCATGAAAGTGATAAAAATAAATCTAAATTCAACATAGAAGCATAGACCCTAATTGTTGCCATCCTTCTACAAAATCTTTGTAGAAAGAGGGATTCACAAATCTTTGTACAAAAGGGCCAAAAATATAACGAACCAAAATGGACAACTATCTAAGCTATGATCCAGAGGTGCCTCACGTCCTAACAAATTTCACTGCTCACACTCCTAGTAGAAGCTTCACCTTGTCCCCCCTGCTTTGTGTCTTCACTCTGCTACTCCAAGAAACCACTGGGAAGTACTTGGTACATTCTTCATAGTTTCTGGAAGGATATGTGTGTTATTTTTTAGTGTTTTTAAGCCTAAGATTGAGTTGTGCTAGTGATTATGATAGTACTTTTGAGCTATAGCAGAGTGTCATCTCTGTATTTCTTATTATTTTTTTAAGCATGAGATGTAAAAAATGATGGGCATTAAATATGAATATTATCGACAATAGAATTGTAATAATTTCATTCTTTTCAATTTCTCCTTTTGTTGTTATAACTTATTTCCAGTAAATGGTCATCTTGGTTGCTGTGGAGTAGTCGCCTTGACAATTCTGGAGAAAACTTGTTTTGTTGTACCTATTACATTGTCTTCTGCGCTCCTTCACTTATCAATAGCTCCTTCTGGTCTTTACAGCTGTTTAAAACATTCACAACAGCACACACTCTGCTCCTCTTCGCATTCATCTTTTCTTTGATAAATTCTCTATCTCAATAGTTGATGTTGATCCATCCAAATGCCCCCTTTCTCTATCTTATTTTATGTGAGGGAGTCCCTTCTTCGAACTTGAATCCATTCGACCACTAAATAAACAAGATACCCAGGTTCCAAATCCTCGCCTTTATTATCTGTGAGTATAATATTTATCATTCATAAACAAGATACCTGGGTTCCAAATCCTTGCCTTTATTATCTATGAGTATAATATTTATCATTCAGAAGGCTATCCTGCATTGTCGATACTCCATCCTCTACAAGGTTTCAAGAATGGGCTAATTTTTCATTTTTTATCTCTGGGACTTGATCTGTAGTCACATTTTCCTTTACACAACCGCATTTCATCTAGTTGGCCGAGGAATGCCAGAGCAAAACCTCTGTTCTATAAAATTTGAAATGTTCTCTAAAAATGGTTTGCCAACCAATCCTACTTGCCCATACCTCACCAATCCTAATGTGTTATTTTGCATCACTCATGCATTTCACTGACGCCTTTCCCAAAACTTCCGTAAAAACTTAGGTTGGTGCATCACTATATGGTCGCTTTCTCCTTCCATGTTACTTCTTGTATTGCTAGCATACCTAGCATACCTGTGGGAAGAGTGTGATTCAGAGTCTGTTCCTGGCCATTTCCTTTTCCTCATCAACTGCTGCCATTGACTCAAGGAGCAAGCGATAAGCAACATCATTTCATTCGTTCAGCCTATTTCCTACAACCCAGTTCCCCACTGGATATACTCATATTTTCATCGCTAGTTTGAGACAAGAAATTCTAATGTCGATTTACAGTAATTCTATTTTTACTGAGAACTCTATTTTGTTGTTAATCTAATGTTATCAGATTATTCACCTGGTTTGCCAACCAATCTTGCTTGACAATACCCTGTCATGTCAATTCTCTTTGGCCATTTGGTAAAATGAAATTCGCGCCAATCCTTTTGCCCATACCATGGGAAAATCAAATTTTGAATGAAAATATAATTAGAATATAATGTGAAAAAACCTTTTTAAGACTTTTGTTATAATGTGAAAAATAATATTATTGAAAATAATAGTTTAAGAGATATCTTATTATTCAAAATTGTAAGAGATTATTTACTTTTTCTTTTTAATCATACTATGTATTTCTAAATAAAAATGTGAAATTGAAAGGATGTTATTCTTATATTACATGTTTAAATCATAAAGTCAATAAATTTATGTTATGAAATAATTTTCTTTAAAAAAATAATATTTCAATACATTAAAATCATATTTGGAATTTATAAACAAGAAAGTGGAATTGAAGTGATGTTATTCTTATACTACATTTTTAAATCATAAAATCAATGAATTTACATTAAGAAAATGATTTTCTTTAAAAATGTACATTAATAAGGTAATAGATTCTCATTTGGAAAATTCTATTTACAATCATATTATTTCGTGTAAATTAAAGACCCAAAACTTTTATTATAATATGAAAAAAAAATTATTAGAATATAATAAATAATTTTTTTTTAAAGTTATGTAAGGTTGTAAATTTTTTAATATTTTTCAAAAAAATTAGTTGAATCTATAATCTATTTTGTTTTCTCAAATTTTTTATTTTTTCATGTTTGCATTTTAAGAAAGATTTGATTCATCCGTCTTCACGCTTGGTAAATCCAAAGTTAATATGGATCTAGATCAGTTTAATTATTAATTATAGTTATAGTTATAATTTGTTTTATTTTTTAAATGTTAAAGAGGACATCACAACATCTCTACCATGGGAGAGGAATTCAACAATTATGGAGAAACCCTATAGGCCCATGGAAAAATTGCAGGTGATGAAAGGGATGTGGAGTTTCTAACTAGAGCGAGGCACAGTTTTGATGAAAAGTGAATGGGATCTCAATAATCTTGGGCTCTGATATCCTTTCCAAAATGCAAAATAAGATAAAATATTGATAACCATGAGATTTTTATTCACATGATGTATATGTTTTAAGTACATAGATTGTCGTCGTGATAAATCCTTTGAAGAAACACAACTACTCATCGAATATGTTTTTTTCAGATGAGATGTTGGTTTCTTACTATCAGAACCACATGAAGGAGGAGGAGTTGGTGGATTATGCATTGGAGGAGGGGGTTTTCAACAAATATGGGCTAGCGCAAGGATTTTATCCATTCGCATTTGGAAGTTAGATCGAAAGGTCACCATGCTGCATTTTTCAGGCCTACCAAGTATTTAGAAAGAAAAGTTAACAATTTGATAGGGCAATCATCTAGCGATTAAGAGGCCCTAACCCATACTCCAATTGTGCATTGTCCATAACCTCTAGTTTCGGCCAACCCAGGGCTCGAGGACATTTGTCAAGGGATACAAAACTCTTCTTGGGGTTGTCTAGCTTTGAGTTTGACTTCCCTTTCATCCTAGAGATCAGAGAAAGACACGTAATATTTTATGATATGCATGTTCAAGCTCATATTGCTCAGCCAATAATAGAATTGAGGTAGGGTCAAAAAACACAGGAGGGAAAGTTGCATGCATAATCCCGGATTTCAATAAACACATGTCATTGTCAAACACAACAATAGAGAGCATAAGAGTCCTCTTGAGGGTAAGGACATCTGTGAGACACACTTTTGTGTCTTGAACCTCAACCATCTCATCAACCAAAGCTTCTTTCCCCAAATAATCAGACATTATATGTTCATGTGATTAAATTATCGAACCAATAAGAAGAAGGAGAGATAGGATGACTTACCAAATGAAGGAGGTGAGTCCTTCAGCATGAGACCTACTCTGCACTTCCCCAGAGGACATGCAAAAATAAGGATCGAACAAGGGAATGGCGAAAGGTTGGCAAAATTGAGGTTAAATTGGTGATTATGAGGATAATTGAATTTCACAGACATGTGTTAAACAGCCATTGGAAAACTCACCAATTGAGGAGAGGGGGATCCACTCATCCCATGAAAGCACATGGTTATATCGTGTATAGGTTTCGGTGCGACCATCATAGATATGTGAAATATCAATGGCTAGGATGACATCGGGTCGGAAGGGAGGGTCTAACATTCATGCAGGTTTCAGTGCGATATGATTTAGTGACTGTTCGATTGATCTGATGCCAACGGTTGATATCTATAGGGCGGAAATCCTGCATTTAAACCTCGTGTTATTTTAGGGGCAACGATGAGGCTTAACCAAGATATCATGCATTGAATGGATAACCCATGACAAGTTGATCGGGGTTTAAACTCATCGAGGATCTGACAATGGGTTAAAGGCGTAGCACATGTAAGTGTGATGAACGTGTTTGCACCATCGATCTCCCTGCAGGGAGATATCTGTCGCTCGTACCTACACACTCCATAACACCCACCTGACTTATTTTAGTTGGAGGGTATATAGCTAATTATTTTTAATTATAACTTAAAAGCTCGAAAAGGTGAGGTGTTTTTAAGCTCCTAACACAGTACCTTAACGAGTTAAAACTCAATTCATGGACCATTGAAGAGTTAGATTAAACATTCAGTATTGCAGTGAGAATATATGAAGCACACCAAATATTATCTATGCATTCATAAGCAACATCTCACAAACACCTTTGGCATCTAGCTTTTAGTTTTTACTGGAGATGCATGAACCATTATATAAACACAATGCAATATTTTGGGAAGTCCATTCAAATGTGGAATATTACTATGAAAGTCAAGTTAAGCATTGATATAACATACATTAAATTTTTTTGCATTGAATTGTTGTTTTTTGCAATATGCTTGTGTTTTGGCCAAAATTAAATCCACCACGCACTATATTTCCTTTACCTTGCAATGTCATTTCGTGCTTGTGTCCTTCTAGTTGTTGGAATAATTTTCATTGAGGTCAAAAGGTGAATGAGCCATATGCATTGAGAGGCTTGCTCAAATCTGTGTTACTGGTGTTTTTGTTGGATGTGGACAGTATATTTGACATCACACCATAACTATTCAAAATTTTGATCATTGATGTGATCCAATTTCCACCATGATTTCAATTAATGCAGTTGATGATGACCAACTTGAAATTGAACTTGCCATAAAAAAAAGAATATGAGGAAGACTCAACTAAAGTTGGACTTTCTTCCTAAAGAACTCTAACCAGTAAAACATGTTATCATTCACTCAGTTGTTAGCATGGAAAAATCAGAAATGATATTACTACTAGTTTACAAGCAGGAAGGGCATAGTTACATTATATATATGATTGCATCTTGATTGAGACAATATTTATATACTTCGCAAGATGGCCAGGGTCATTTAGAGACACTTAAGACAAAGGAAACCTAGACCATCAATATACTTTGCAAGATGACTCGGGTTATTACAGTCCCAACCCAATAATCATGTTGCTCTATGACTCCAAGCACCCTCCAGACCATAACTAGTTTGGCTCATTGGTCAGTTCCAAAACCCAAGTGACACACCTTTCTTCGGGATGGCCAATCCCTTTATGATGTATACATTCCATGGCTCACCAACTGCTCTCCATAAACGTTGTAAGCTCCAAAGTCCAAGCACAAGTTGCACCGACTAAAACTCTCAAATCAACTCCAAAACCCTTGCATAGGCTCACTGAATGGTCCATAACTATTCATGGCTAATTATTAAATAATCCATCTAAATTCCCTGCATTTTCTAGCTGTGGAGTCATGGGCCCCCATACTATTTTTTTTATGGCTTCTTGTAGCCATTATGGGTTTATTAATATGCATACATTAAACATGTTTACTGCATCGGGCTTTCCAGCCACGTAGCATAGAAAACACATACATGTGGGCACACTGACCCCAACACATAAAAACACATACACATGGTGTATTGCCTTAGAAGCAACTCTCAATGCACCAACCTAATAATCATGGTCCTTAAACCCATTACACATGCACACCAACCTTAACCATATTCATAACTTGTCGCACTGACCTAACATTTAGATACACATACAGTGATGTCAGCCTTAATTAGTTTCAGACTCACCAACCTATTCGACATGTACACGATGATTAGAAGATAAGGGTAAAATATGGGGTGTTACAAACCTTGTTTGCACTCACCCAATGCTCTCGTGACAAGTCCATGGGTCCCTCCATGCACTTCTAGCCACAAACAATAAAATAATGTAACACCCTCTTCCCATATCTCCCCAAGTAACCACCCAACCAGGGTAAACATGCAATGAGAGGCTACTAATATGATATTTTGCCTCATATATGACTTTGACAAAGTGGAACCGACAGAAACATGACAAACAAACCTTAAACTGCATCATTGACATCCCCAGGAGATAACCCAACCTTCAAGGGCCCTGTTCCCTGAGGGGGAACTGATTTTTAACACATTTGAGGGTTAGCCACGGGCATGTTAGGGAAAGGGAGCAATTTTAGACCCTTAGCCATGGGATTTCCTTTTCAATGTCGTGGCTAAGGCCCCAAAATGTCAGTTATGTGCCTGCAGCTCTGGGATTTGTGCCACATTTTCAGTTCCTGAGCCCAGGTCACTGCCCAAAACTTCCTTTAAATTAAAGAGAGGATAAATAAAATTAAAACAAATACATGGAAACAATCACATCATCAACAACTCATGTGACTCCACCAAGCCATGATAGGAATTTCGTCAAACATGTCACAAACATTGCATCTACAGGTGTAAACAACATAATTAATCATAGGTGTCTAATACTTATCTGAGAATCGTTGAAAATCATTGCTCCCTTACATCATACGTTGCAATACAATCTATTTGACCATAGATACATTGCATATTCATTTTATAGGCAAAAACATAGATAGAGCCATACATCATCACTGATAAAATACAAGCTTATAGCCAGCATAATAGCAACAAAAATACCATGGATATAACATCAATGAAATCCACATAATAACGAGTACATTTTCATACCAAATATCAAAGGAAAGATCTTCCCATTAATGAGTGTAAAAACCAACCGGAGATGGGACTCCCACGTTCCACTCGACCATAGAATGGCTGAGCCAAATCTACTTCAGCTAATCACCCCCGTGCCATATTCGTGGGACTAAAACTGAAAAATCAAATCAGGGAATCCCTAGGCTAAACCACCTCACCCTCATCAATCACAAACCAGGCTTTATCGTGATCTACACCCAATCACTAGGCCAACACACGAGATGGGGACTTTAAAGAGTTGTTTTAGTATCTATATGACCAAATTCATGTGGAAGAAGGTGACAATGAAATTAATTGTATTCTCCATAGTGGGTTTCTTTACAAGCTAGATAATCTTTATGTTTCTAAAGGTAAAAGGTTGCATCTTATCATATCTAGTCGTTTGATGAGAGTGAATATTTAGTAAACCATTCAATTTGAAGAAGATGATAAGGAAGGAAGATCAAGAGGCAACATGCATGTGTCCATCATTGAAAGGAATTGAGCTTGAGAAATGGTTGGCTAAACCTACTAGGAATGTCTTCCAATAATGTTAGTGCTTAAGCTTCAGTCACAAGATATGTAGCCTATGGTTGTAGAAGTTTGAGGATGTTGAACCACCAAGGAACCCTTGGGGAAACCACTTTGTTGACACATAAGCTAGTATCATAAATAACTACATTTTTGGATGATCGAATATGTAATGATCATACTATGTGATAGGTGCTTACGCTAGTGACTAATAGGGTCGATGACAGAATAAAAAAGTGACTACACTAATCAACCTAGCACTTGACAGTGAAACTTATAGGACTGGTGACATGACATATGATGTTAGTGTGATGTATTTTGACACGATCCTAAAAAATGCTCGAGAAATAATCTCCAATTGTTTTTTCATGCAATAATAGCCTACCATATATCCAAAAGTTGCAAATTAAAGGATGACAGGTCCAAGCGACGGGTAAATTGTAACATTTATAGTTAAAAAGACATAAGACTATTAGAGTGGAAGTTAAGGATATTGTGCAGAAAGGTTGTCGACATATAAAATTCAATATAAAAGTCCAATCATCAATAGCCATCTTCTAAGTGTTTATCCTATTGTTTTCCCTTCTTTTGCAAAGGGGAAATGAAAAAATTAAACCCTGATGTTATCAAAACTTTATATCCCCTCATAATTGAAAAAATAAGTTGAGTAAACTATGACAGTGAAATTTTAAAGAGTGTCTTTCCTTAATACAAATATAATTTTTATAAAGAAATATTAAGACTTTCTATTTTATTTTAAACTTAAATATAATTTTTATAAAAGAATATTACTACTGTACTTTTTTTTAACTTAAATATATTTTAAATGATTTTTTTTTTCAAAGCATTCAAACATAATTAGTATGGAGTATTAAGAAAATAAATAATGAATTTTAGAAACCAGCTATTGAAATATATAATTATTAATTTTTTAAAAGATGGAGAATAAAAAAGAGCGGAAAATCATGAAAAAAAGTGAATAATAGAAATATTAGACCATAAAAATAATATTGAACATAAAATAGACTGGAGGAGGAGGGGGCGATGGAGCTTTTCATTTATTTGTTGCGCAAAAAAAAAAACGGTGATTGAAAGGAGTGATGGGGCAGAGAGACCCATATTTCCCTCCAACTACATTTTAAAGGTAAATTCATCAACCACTTGGGACTGTACCTATATGCAAATTTTTCTTGCCTTACAAGCTTGACAGACAAAGAACAAGCTTAGCTCTAGATCCTAGTATATTTTTCCACCTTTAATATTTATGGACAAAGAGATATCAATTTTCTAAAGCATGTGAGAGCCAAATTATCACTTTTCCCTTGTCAAACATCATGGAAAAGCTCCAGAGACTAGTTATCCTTATCAAACCAAACATTTCATTGGAAATTATCATCAATCCCATGACATTACTACTTACCTCCACTTTTTAATCATACAAAATTTATTTTGATGTCACTATTATTTATCTTTAATGTCACATAGTTAGTTGAAAAATCAACCCAAATCCCCTAAATAATAATTTATGACATAAAAAACCCAATAAATTTTATAGATTAATAATAATTATAATGTTTTATAAACCCAACAATTTTCAGAAGATTACAAATTATTTTCATATGATTAGTAATTAATAATAATTATTTATACAAAAAAGGCATCACATTTCTTTCAATAGAATTGAAAGCCACATACACATTTAGTTGAAGTTCCATTCCACGTTTCACTGAATCTAATGCTTTCAAATATAACACATTTTCATTTCCCTCATTTATTTCCCTCGCATTGTAGTAGTTGTTGAGGGGAAGAGGAGGAAGAGTGCAGCTATGCACTATTATATCTGATCTGACACATTTTTGGTTGAATTTAAGAAATCATTTTTCTTTGAATTTAAGAAATTGGATTCATGGTGCCTCAATTGTAGCGAATTTCATTTTAAGGAGGAAATCCGCACAAATTTCCCCACATTCAGGGTGATGGCCATCCCCAATTCCATGTCTCTTCACATCTTGAAAATACTTCCAGACAAGCTCAATGAGGTGCTCAAGAGGCTGAATTGTATGTTCAAGATTCCCTAGAGGAAGATGAAGCCGAAGGCATGAGCATTTTTGAAGACGACATGTGCTTTACCGGCCCCAAATCAGTGAAAAAACTGTAAGGAAATTAAATTTCCTAAGACCATACAAGGTCACCACCTAGATGATCTGGCACAGATTGTGATGATCCATTCATCCCTAAAAATGCCAGAGACCCAAAAAGGGCCTCATATTGGACTGGACCCAGGCTTCCGAGACTCCCAAAGCAAAGAAATCAGATGTGAAGGAAATGGATGTGGACTCCTACATGTAAATTTCATCTTTGACTATGTTTCTATTAATTTTATATTAGTTGTCGCATGCTTCTGTAGCAAGTCATAACAGAATAAGTTTTCACTTTATTTTGTGGCATCATTTGATTAGAAATTGTGAAATTGTGTTTAAAACATGACTATCTGTGTGATCTCTATTAGTCATATTTTAATGGGAAGACAATCATTTTGTTATTTTATCCAAGCAGGAAAACCAATTTTTAAACCTGGAACATATTCTTAATAATGAAGAAGTGTTAGGGTCCTGTGATTTGGCCGATTGGCTAGCCAAATGACGATGTAACATCAAACCAAGCTTTGGAGCCCAAGGACCTAGCCTTCCTGGACTCAGAGAGGGCTCTCTCTATAAGTGTAAAAGATGTCGGTGTGTTTACTTGCGATGTTCTGATATTAGGCTAGTTATGAAGTATATTTTTAGTTTTTTGGTTTTTTAAGTTTGTGAGGGATGAAATTGATCAAATACATAAACTGGATAACAAGATGTAGATAAATTGGGCTATGGGGTCAAACAGGTCAAGGAAGCTAATGAGGCGATGATGTAAAGTTGCTGTAGGGCCGATTTGATTCACAATAGAAGGGATCTCTGGGCAAAATGGATTAAATGAACAATAAGTTGGTGAAAGACAAGGGATTTCAAGTGCAAACTAGTTAATAGCATACATAAACATGTAATAGCAAGCCATTGATCATGCTAGGAATAACTATAAGCTAATCAATACATAGAAATCAAACATTCCAGCCATACATAGAGGTATAAGACCCTCTAACTTTGGGAAAAGGCTATCAGACTTTGGGGAAAACACATGAGACAAACTAACAACTCATGAACTATGCCGGAACGCCTAAACATAGTCTCTAAGTCATTGGGCACTTGAACAAATAAGTTTTCATAGTTTTAGGCAAAGGGCTAGATCGAAACTAGGCCTCCTTGGTTCAACAAAATGATCAACAAATCAGTCAAAGAGAAAGTTTTATGGACAGAACTATGGGCAGCTAATAGGTAGGTAGGGCAAACCATACATCCTACTCAACATACATAGAACTTATGAATAAAACTTAGCAACAATACCTTAGGTTACTAAAGAGCAACTAAGAATTCTTTAGCATAACTAAGGGAGAAGAAAACATCAAGCTATGAAGATTCAGGGATTTTGAGGTGCCTCCATGGGCATGTCTCAAAATCAATCTTTACTGATCTATAGCAGCAAGAAAAATAAAATATGAGTGAAAACTAGAAGACAAAACAACATTAAGAAGCACTATACCATTCTACCATGTCAAGGAATCCATCAACAAGCCTTCAACATTCCTCAAAAGCATCCAAGAGGCAATCTAAACATCATAACTCAAGTGTATTCTTCAAAGCTCATATGACCAATGCATTAATTCTTCTCTCAAGTTCAGCCTCTGATTTACAATGAGAACCATGGAATAAATAGGCTTGAGGGAGGAAAACCTCATGGAGCAACTAGCTATCCCATTGGCCAAGTCAAAATATCTAAACTTGTCCTTGAGGTTTTGCAAAGCCCAAGGCACAAAATATCCCATAAAATATCTAAAAAACTGCTAAAAACGGAAATTATATTGACTTTACATGATTTTCCCATGATAAAAATAGCCTAATGCACATTTGGGAAAAGCAGATTTTTGGAGTTCAAAAATTGCAAAAATACTTCATATTTATGCCTGAAAAAGGTCCCCTGACTTGCTGGATGCAAATGGGAGCCTTCCCGATGTCGAAATGAGGCTCATGATGGCTCGTTAGTGCCTCTGTCCTGTCAACAAGTGTATGAATCAATCCATCTCTCAAAGTCCTCAAAACTGCACTGTGCAAAACCAAAATGAGGCAGCCGCTGATAGGGCGGCGTAATGTGCAAATGAGGCCGTTTTCGCCACCTTGGAGGGGCGAATGATCTTCAAATGCCCTGGAAACGCTCGGAGAGCTGCTCTCATGAAATTATGGAATCCATTGGTATCACCCTCCTCCCCGACGACTCTTTCAAACTCGAAACAATACATTAAGGAGTTTTTAAGCAAAACCCTAAAAATGCCAAACAAAAAGTTTTCGAAACAGGCCCAAAATTGGCATGGATGACCCTCAAGGGTCCATAGAGACATGTTCCGAAGCTGAAGCTAGAATATCGAGGGCTGATATGCTTTTTTCCTCTTTCCGTGCTAGGCGCCTCTCCTTCAATTTCTTCAATTTTTCTTGTGCCACCTTCAATTTGCGCCTGGCGAATTGGTTTAGCTTCTGAAAGTGAAGAGTTCTCTTTCTTTGTAGCTCAAGATCCCTGTTTTCCTTCTCAAGCTTTGTCTCCAAATGCTGGTTAGCCCTCTCAAGCCAAGCTTCCTTATTTTCCTCAATTTCCCGCTCAAAGAGGGTAGTGAGAGGAAAAGCTTCGAATTGAGCTTGTTCTTCAGCCTTCTGTTTCTCCAAGGCTCTCCTAAGCCCGATGGTTCTAGGCCTCTTTCGCCTAGGCTGGTCCTCCTCTTCTTCATCATCAAATTCGCCAATAAGCTTTTCAATTCTTACTTGCGCCTTTTCTGCCTCTTTTTTATACTTGATGGCCCTTGCCTCATGAATGGCTGCATGAAACTTCATTTGTTTGTTCTCAACCTCCAAGAAATGATTGAAATTCCTTGCCCTTTGAAGATCTTCTTGTAACACCTCAATTTGCCCTTCCTTGTGAATGAGGAGGTTTTCAAGGATGCGTGCCTCATTGTCGCTGTCATCGCTTGGGATAGGGATGACAGCTGATTTACCTCTGTGTTTGGCGTTTTCTCCAACTGTACTCTTGCCTTTGAAGGCCAATCTAGCGCTCTTTCTCCTTGGCAAGCTAGGAGTTGTCTTTTTAAATTTTCCTCTTCTAGGACAGTTTTGTCACTACTGAGGAGGTAGCTTCTACCACGTCTTCCCCTAACATCCCACCGCCTGTGGCTCAAAGATGTTTCCACTGTTTGCCAATCGTTGCCTTCAAACTCCGTCCACGTCGGTTTTCTCCCCGTACTTGCCGCCGTATCTCTTCCTCTCGTCCGTCGCCTCTTCCTGAAATTGATGCTGTTCATCAACCTCTAGCTGCTGTCCAATGATATCCAATTGCTGCTGTCCCTCTAAATCTGGCTGCTGCTGCTCATCATCCTCCTTTTCTCCCTGTGGCTCACTGCCCTCTCCTTATCCTTGTGTACTTGGCTGCCCAGTGATCATCTTGAGTTTTTTAGGGGTAGGCCTACTAGATAAAGGCACTGGGCGATGGACAGGCTGAGTAGGAGACACATGAACAGGAGGGACAGTGGCGAAATCGGCATGGCTAATGAATAAATCCCATGAAATTCCTTTCTTTTCCAGCTGGTGCAAGAAGATGATTTTGATCAAGGAATGATGAAAGAGAGAAGGGATTTGCTGAGGTGGAGCTTTCTTTTGGAGAGTAGCTGCCATTTTCTCTATGCTCTTGGACAAAAAGTATGGAAGGTTTAATTGCCTGCTCCTGGTAAAATGCATCAACAAGCGAACATGATAGGCAAATATTTGGCTAAACCTCCCTTCACAAGTGAAATATCTCATTATGGCCTTCATCAGTGGAGCATAACTGTCAAGAAGATATGAGAAAGGAAAAATAGCAGTGATGGTCTCCCTATGTTCCGGCTTGATGAAAGGTTTATAATCCTCCAAATCAAGATGCGCTTGTTTAAACCACTTTTCACCATGATACGGGATCTTGGTAGCTTTGGATACATACCTTGGAGAGATTTTGAAGTTAAGACCTGCTAACTGGAAGTGTTTGTCCTTGAATCTCAAAGCGCACAAATGTGTAAGTGGCGAGAAACTCTTGACTTCCTCTATCCTCTGACAGAAATCAAGACAGCCTACTTCATGGAAATTGAAAAGTACTGAGGGATGAGCATTGATTTCTTCTATGGAGATGGGCTCATATCTCTTATGTTGTCCGCCTTTGTGATCTCGTTTTGGAGGCATTCTGACTTGAAACAGGCTTGGAAGAGGTACACTGCCTTCAATGTATGAAGAATGCTCTCCTAGATTGAGACAAGCCACCAAACTGCTTGGACAGTTATGGACCCTGTGGTTTGGATGAAATGTAACAATGCTTCCTTGAATAAGCCCCCTTCAACACTTATTAACAACCGTTCTTCAAATTTGGATGCACTTCAGCTATGTATCCTTCTCAACAATGGCACTATGTGTAAGAACTGCTTTGTAGATTCTTTGTGCACAGTCTTGAACAAATCCCCTCTTGTGATTTTGCTTAGAGGCCTGTTTGCATTTGTATTTTTGTCTTTGAAACCAACCTTCAAAATTATAACCCTGCTCTTTTAGGTCATTTACCTTGAAACATGCCCCTGTCAGCAGACTTCTGTGGAGACCACACAGTGGGTAAAGAAAAAGACCCTGTGGTTAGGTGAAAAATAGCCCAATGTGTTAGGAGAAGAACCTTTCACTTGTGACTTTTTGAGAAGTCAATCACTGCCTTTATAACTCTGCCCTTGCTGTTTACTTGATCATCAATAAATGCCTAATCATCTACAAATGCTCAATCATCAACAAAATACCCTGTTTCACCTTCAGAAAACTTCAACAAACTTCTAATGACATAGGTAGTGCGTAAAACAAAGCTTGGTTTAGGTGTAAGTCAAGACAACCGATTTCCAGAAGTGCTGATTCCCCGCTGAGTTTAAAGGGCTTGAATACATCATATTCTGCTTTGATGTTAAAAAAATAACGAATAAAATACCTCTGTCTTTACTAGCCTATATCTTTGGAAGCTCTTCTGCTGATAAGTTTTCAAATATAAAACAAAGGAAAAGGGTATGTATTTCAAGAAAAGGCTTGCTGTGATAGGTGTTTTGATGCCTTGTTCTTTAGAAATGGCCTTCCCTCTAAACATATCTCAACCACAGTTTTTCAAAATGACACCATTCAGTGGAAGAAAAGCAGAACTGTGCTAGGTGATATATCAATGCACTATGGTTTTTAGAAAACACCTTCTTTTGCTTGTGAGTTTAAGAGAGCCACCCAAATACTTGTACCCTTGTCTTAATATCAACTGCAATTACTAAGCGCTCTGCACTTTAGACAGTGGCCATTTTTATTTGTGAATTTTTGAAAAACCAACACCACTTTGGTACCTCTGTCTTTAATGTCAAAACCTAACCATCAATAATCTCTGTTTTTCACTATGATGTCATCCTTGGAAGTTTTCTGTGAGTTTGAGAGATAACCAGCAAGATATCTGCACCTCTGTTTTTGACAACTTTGATATCAACTAACATCTTTATACCTATGCCTCCAACTTCTTATCAACAAATTTTGTCTTTTTAAAGTGCTGTCACCTTGGTAAAATCTTTGTTAACAAATTCACAGTGGGAGAAAATGACGAATAATAGGCAACCTGTGCTGTTGTGGGGGACTATGGGGACAGTTTCTCCTTTTCAACAGTCAGTCAAAACCCTTTTAACCGAGCACAGCTTCACACCACGGAACACAGGGTTTTTAAACTTGAATTTTTAGATTTTTCGAGTTAGGAGGCAAAGTACCTTGTGAATCTTTAAGGCGAAATCCTTTGGAGGGAAATTGAAGTGCACCGGAGCCCTGCAATACTGGCGCGGCAACCTCAGGAGAAAACCCGTCGCGCCGGAGAAAGGTTGTCGGGTGGAGTTGTCGTGCGGTCGGGCGGGCACCTACAGGCACGTCGCGCCCGCCTACAGGCACGTCGCGCCGACGTTGAAAGCCTGTGTTAAACGATGCCCAGGCACGTCGCGCCAAGTTCCAGGCACGTCGCGCCGCCTCCGATTGCAGATTTGTGAATCTTCGCCTGGTTTTTCTTGCTTGTTGATGCTGTGGAGGCACGGGCTTTGTTTCTAAGTTTTGAAAACGGATTTCCACTCTCACATCTCAACCTTATAAAATATCCCAACGGTCATTTGAAAATTTATTTTTAACTCCGTTTGGTTTGTTATTTGAATATATATATATGCCTTTTGATTCTGACCCTGAGCTCTGAATTTCGATCAATTAAGTCGACCATCTCCACCACTTTGGCTACGGTGTTTCAATACCACATGTGACTTGTCATTTTATTTTGACAATTCCTTCATCTTTTACCTGTAGTGGACCTTCAAATCTCTGTTTGTATGTGTATTAAAAAGTGCCCTCTTCTCCTTCAAACTAAAGGTTGGGATTCTTCTTTCTAAACTATATGAATAATGATTACAGGCTAAAAAATCTTTGGGACACAGTGAATGATAACTTTAAAGGGGAAATCTTCTTGGTGACACATTTTAGAAGGTCTTGCCTGCAGGTCTCTTTTCCATGCAGCTCTGTGTTAAATCTGTCCTTTGAAATGATAACAAGGGTGTTTGCTTTTAAAACATATGAACAGTGGTGATTCATCATAACCCACTTCCTCTGCCTACTTATAAGATTGAATATCACTCGCCTCCTCCATCTGAAAAGACAAGCTTGGGCAATATGAAAACAGGACTTTTTGATATATAGTCATTATTCTGCTCTGAACATTGTGTTACCTCTTTTTTCCATAGAACCATTTCGTAACTGAAATATGTTCACATTAGGCACCAAAACATTTGAAAGGTGTGATTTGGTATTTTGACATTGTCTTGTTGCTTGATCTTTCCTTCAAGGAGACAGTTTTCTTCTTTGGTATCAGTGGTACACACAAGTTCAAAATTGTCTCTTTGTCTATTCATAGCATTGCATACCTGTTATCATGCATTTATGACTCAACCTTGGTCATGTTCTACTTTCCCAGTGATAAATTGCTGCTTCTAGGTGTTTCACAAGTTTTTCTCTAGACTGTAAATACACTTTCCAGGTTGCATCCTTTCACCTTAGACTTCTTTGTTTGCTCAGAGGGATTTCCCTTGATTTCTGGATAGGTGATCATGAAATGTCTTTAACCCTTTTTAAGTCAACTGCTCCTTTGGCATTCAAAGCATACAATATGTTCAATATTTTCTCCTCTCAACTGGATGGACTGTTGACAGATAGCTTTTTTAGGAGGGAGATCAATACATTTATATTATAGACAGTAACATTTTCCTTCATTCAATTTCTTTGTGTCTTTTCCCTGTACTTTTGGACTTACCAGTTTTCAACAGCCTGCAATGATTTTTGGCCCTCTGCTCATATATGGAGGAGGCCCTTCATCAGGTAAAGTATCAGAAGCCCCCTTTTACTACTATGTCAAACACAGCCTTTCTCTGAATGTGGTGGTAAGTAAATCATTTGAACAACATCAATCTAGGCATCACTATTTGCAAGCATCACTGTGTTTTTTGAAGGAAACTTAGCCACAGTGACACTGTTCTAAGGTTGCTGAGATATTTGTCACTTGGCTTGTTCATCTCATGACCTGTTATATTGACAAAGCTCTTTGTGACTATGAAGGTCATTGCTTTCTTGAAAAACCAAGAACTTTCTCCTGCCTGTGTAATGACATTTGTTTATCATCTGTTCTGTTTGATCTTGTGGATAGACAGGGTCCTTGTGCTTTGGAAAGTTTACTGATGACAGGCCTTCTAGAGTCTCAACCATTCACCTGACTTGAAAGTTTCAGATGATCTCTTTTATCAGGCTAAACTCCCCTTTCCTTTGAGCTTATCATATTTCCACTACAATCCTGTTATGATCATCAATTACCTTCATGAAACCTGAAGATATTGTTTCATTGTTTCAGTAGAGGCAAACCTGGAATTTTGCAACCTTCTGAGTCAACACTGGCCTGCGCCCTCTGCTTATGTATGAAGGAGGCGCCCTAACCCTCTGCTTGTAAATGAAGGAGGTTCTGGGCCTTGACAATTTACCATTTGCTGAGACAGTGGCGACCCTTTCTTACTGTGATTTTCATGCTGGAAAGAGCGGTAAGGTCCTGATGAGTGACTTTTGTTTTGCAGCTTCATCTCAGGTTCACAATACATTTAGAAGCAGCTGTTCTTCTAACTGTAAACTCAAACATTTACTCCATGAGATGAAATATATTTCCTGTCTTTGTATAACCATAGAACACAGTGAAAAACCTACTAGTCAGCTTGAGATTGGGCTTTATGCAGTGCTGAGACCTAGGGAATATGAGTGGCGCGACTTAAGGCTGTTTGTCAATTTCATTTGCAAAGTAAAGGATCAGTCATGGTAGACCTGTAGCAGATGGAGGCTTTTTGGCTTTTTGATGATTGCCAAAGGTGAAATGTCCTAAAACGCCACTTCCTAACATAGGGGAGACTATTGAAACAGATGTGGATTTGCTTTTTAAAGCTGATGGGCAGACCAATAAGGCTGAGGTTAGATATGATTGTTGACAAGGAGGTTGTGGTTTTGCCAGGGGTGGACTGAATAGGTAGAAAGGCGAAAAAAGTTTTGGGAGGGTTTTCTGGATGACATATTGACATAAGGAAATCGGTTTCTAGAAAACTCAGCTGAAGATATAGTCATCACTAACATGTAAAAAATACTGATGGCTAACAGTGGCTCCATTTGGGGAGGGCAGCTCCTCGTCAGGAGGTGTCCAGAATTCAGATTTTTGGATTATGAAGACCAGTGCCTTATCCATTGGCACAAAATTTACCCTTCTCTTGATGTTATTTCTGAAAAGTGTCAGCATGTTTAACATCAATGATACTTCTACCTACCCCACTATCTTTCCTAGCATTTTTTCTTCTGTTTGGCGCATTTAAACTAGCAGCCTTTTGACAATGCATATTTTTCTTTTTGCAAAATGAAACTATCTACTTCTATTCTTATATCTGCCGGGAGTTCAGATTAAGCTGATGAACTCCTTCATTTCTCTACCTAAAACTAGATCGACTGTCAAGATTAAGCAGTTTGACAGGATTTCATTCTCTAATCTACAACATGAAATTGAAAAATGATCAAATCAGGATTAAGCGGTCTGATTTGTCATGCACTTGCGGCATAAAAGACAAGCTGCACACAAATGTTATTCTGCAATAAGAGGAAACTAGACAAGCGGGGCTAAGATGTACAATGTGTTTTTCATCCCTCGCTTCTCTCTTTGGTTCTGTTTTAAGCATGTGGAACCAGAATCTCTCCCTAATCTAAGCTCTGTGATAAGTCAATCTTACACAATGTTGACTATCTTTGCACTCACTAACTTATCAGCAAATAAATTTAAACATGCTCAGCTATGATTAGGCTAGATAGTTGAACAAGACATTGAAGTACTAGTAGCGGCATTTAGACTTGCTCGCTTTCTGAAAGACTATTTTTTGGAACATGGGGCCTTGGTTCTATCTTCACTTGCCCTCTTTTTCTGCTTTTTACTGTTTTTGACTTTTCTATTTTTTCAATATTTCAAACAATGGTATGTACAATGACTGAAAGTGTTTAAAACTCAAAAATCTTGGAAATGACGGAATTTCAGCATCTTATCCTCGTAAGGATCTCCTCTCACCCTAGGCCCACTTAACTCTTGAAAAGAAAAATTTGGGAAATTTTCTCTCTCTAACATGACATAGGGATTCATGCAAGAATCTCTAAACAGCCCGGTATCCTCCCTCTGTACCTCTCCGAATATCTGATTTCCACTCCCTTCCTTGCTGTATGCTTTCTTCAGGTAATGTATGTACTCTTGATAATTCTTGAAATAGATAGTGACATCATCAAGGTATGTAACAACACAGAAATTTAACACTGGGAACATGGCTTTCATGAACAGATTTCTGATATTGGGTGGTTTAGCAATTTTGAACTTGAAATCAGATTTACCTCCCGCAAACTGGAAAAAATCATTAAGTTGTCTACTTTGTAAAGGAATTTGATGATTATGATCTGAAAGATGATCTTGCAAGAATACATCATTAGAAACATGTTCAATTGGTGAATCACGATCTTGAGTAGAACAAACATGATTTTTGTTATATGGAGATGCAGTATTGTTTCTAAAGTCAAAGTGGATTCTATGGCCATTGTTTTTCTCCTTGATCATTTCAGTTTGTTTCAGTTTGCTGTGTTTGTTTCTTTTAAAGTTGTTCTTTGGGGAAAAGGTAGTGATACAATGTTCTCCCTTGTTTTTCCTGTAGAAACTAGTATTTTGCATGAGATTTCTGATTTTAGCCTTTCTAAGTTCTTCATGAAAAGACAAAATATGAGCCAATTTCAGTAGTTCAGGTATGCCGGGATTATAACTGTCATCCTTGCTCATAACAAGTTTATTTGGCATTTTCTCAAGATTTTGAGCGACTGAGGTTATAGTCAAAGTTTTATTTGCAGTAGGAAGGTCACATGATGGTAAATATTTGAGGTATGGTAGAAACATTAAACTCCCTTTCTCCCGGGTTCCAAATAGGTTTATGATGTGAAGGTCTTCTAAAGCTCTTACCCGAAAGAAATTTCCACAATTTACTGCTGGTATTTGATTAAAGCTAGAGAAATTTGCTTGATAGTACATGAGAGTTTGTGCTTCTTGTTCTAACTCTACTTGGGAGAGAGGGAACTTACTTTCTTCAAGGCACAGCTGTTCATGATCATGATAGTTTTGAGTTTCCAGCTCATCATAAGGTATCGAGGACAACAGATGTGGTGGATCTAAATCTATATCAGCTTCTTCTAACTCTTCCTCCAGGTTTACATCAATATGCATAATGAAAGAGTTTAAGTCGGAGCGCAAAGAACACATTGGAATGTTATCGGGCCTATCTTGACTGCTCATCATGTATTTCATGTGTGACTCGCGGTAGAGTATTCTGGTCTGACCAAACACAGGAATGGTGGCATATGACATGTCTAGTTGGATATTCCCTTGGAGTTTGGCTCCCCAAGATCTGGAGAGAAGCATCCCGTACTTGGGAGGAATATCTGCCACTACTATATCCATGATTAGATGTTTCGCGGGTATTTGGGCCAAACTAAAACAAAGGTCTTTGATCAAACCCAGGCATTGGACTCTGCTTGAGTCAAATGAGTACAAGTCTTTGTATGGTTTTGTGATTTCCAAACCTAATCTTTCCATTACTACCTTTGGCATAAGATTATGCGAGGCGCCAGAGTCTAGCATGGCATTGTGGAGGATTTGGTCGTGGATGTTTAGGCTAATGTAGAATGGAAGGGTAGCTCCCTCTTGGAACTTTCCCTCTACCTTTGGACCAAACAATACTTCAGGAATGTCATCAGTGAGATTAACAGTGTTTGCATCATTTCCTAGATTTAAGACTTTTAGTACTTGGGATTTATAAGAGCTTTGGGCAATGAGTTCGGTAAGAGGCATGGTGATTTTGATCTTAGCGATTTCACCTTCAAAGCTAAAAGGCATTTGAAGTTTAGATATGTTTGTTTCAGCTTTTTCAGCTAAGACCTTGTCTATGCTCTGAGTTTGTTGACCCTGTTTAGGGATTTTGTTTGCCATAGTTGTTTTGGTGACCTTGGTAGAAATATCAGGAGTATATGAGAGAGGACCAGTTTGGGTGACTTTAGCTTGGTTTTGATCAGTCTTTTCAACCTTGATTTTGTCACTGCTTGATGCTTTTTTGAGGATGGTATCTGGAGCTTTAGCAGTGTCAGAGTTACCTCTCTTGACATTATCTTGGTTTTTCTTGCTCCTAAGGTCATATTGCCTGTGGGCTTCTTCAATAGCATTTTGAAATTCTATGGCAGGGTCATCAAGATCCTCATAATTGGTCTCATCTTGATCAGGTGAAAAGAAGGCTTGTTCTTCTTCGGTGAGGTACACCTCACCTTCATTGTCAGATCCTATGAGGTTTAAATGATGTTCATCAATAGGTTCTGAGTCCCTATCATCTTCTTCTACATAGTTTTCATTGAATGGTGGCCTGATTTGTTGGTCATTATCCCTTGGTCTGTTTTGGGGCTGTTCCCTCCTGAAGTTTTGGTTTCGTTTTCTGATTTGAGGGTTTGGCTGGTTATCTCTAACAGGAGCTTTTTCATTGATCTTTTCCCACATTTTAGCCATGGATTTGACTAAGTCATCTATTCTGGGATCTAGGGAAGGTGACGAAGTGGAGACCTCGTCTCTATATGTGACCTTCCTTTCTGACCTAGTCCTGGCTCTCTTTTCAGCTAAGTTGGCATCTGCTTTTATGGCTATTTGTTGCATTTCTTCCAAGGTGGGGGGATCCTTATCTCTCAAATGATATGTCATGTCCGGATCAAAACCCTCAGGAAATTTTGCCAAAGCTAAACCAAGTGGAGGTTTGAAATGAGGTGGAAGGGAGTTATATACATTGTTGAACCTAGTACAGTAAGCTTGGACACTTTCCCCATTCTCCCGTTTTAGATTGTTATATTCTGATAGGATTTGAATGGGGTTTCTTCGGATTTCCCACCTATTTCTGAAAATTTGATGTAGTTCTGGGATATCATGGATACTGTTTGGAGCTAAGCTTTTGAACCATGCTTTGGGTTCACCACCAAGACTTTGGGCAAATATTCTCATTTGGACAGTCTCGTCTTGTACCTCTAGGTATTCATAAGCATCAGTCATTCTACTTATATGCTGTTGAGGTGTGGTGGTGTCTTCTCCAGTAAAGTGTGGGATCTTGTCTTGATATTTGTTTGGGAGAGGAGCTAAAGGTGGTGGTAACACCAAAGGTGCGTACCAGGCTGCCATGACTGGAGCTAATGGATGATGCGCAAGATGAGGACTGGTAGGCTGAAATGAAGTGGTATGAACAGTGGTGGTTTGACCAGGTGTGGCGGATGAACTTGGACTAGTGATCTGGTTTTGAGCAGATCTGGGATGATAAGAGCCAAACTGATAGAGAAGCTGGAAATCGGGAGGAGTGGTGGGTGAAGCTTCTCTAATAAAACTCTGCGGTGGGCTTAGGGGTTCAAGATCGTCAAAGTCTATCCTACTATATGATTTGCTTCTGGGAAGAGTTTGTGATGGTTCTGGTTCCAAAGGTGAATCTAGTAGGCTAGTGCGATGTTTAGGTACAGATCTTGTTCTACGGATGAATCTACCAGAAGCTAGATGATCAGTTTCAGAAGCTTGCCACAGAATCTTCTCTGGGTCATCTACTATGATAGGGGGATTTGGGTCTGGATGGGATCTGGTATTGATTCTTCGGGAAGCCAGATTTTAGATCCAGAGTTTAGAGAGAATGGTATTGGTGAATGTTTTGGATGGGTGATTTTTCTAAGGTTCTACTAAGGTGAAGGATGGTCAAAGTAACAGGATGGATTAGTGGAGTCGCCAGGTGAAAATGGGTTGTTTTTGTGAAGATAGCTATGGTCCACCACCAGTAACTAATCTGAGAATGTTTTTGGATTTTCTGAGTTTTATGTGAAGCTTATGGTTTAAAGTATCCTAGACTTGTTTCAACACTTTGCTAGGGTGATGAGAACAAAAGAGTTTACTCTAAAAATGAGTCTATGGACTGCTTGCTTGTTTATGGTACCTAAAGGACCAAAGAGTCTGTAAGAGTTTGCTGGACTATTATGTACTCAGTGTCTTACCATCTCCCGCTATGTTAGTGAGTGATGGGAAAGGTCTATAGGATGGAATTCTAAAATTTTGCAAAGTAGTAAGGCCTACTGGAGGCTAGTGGAGTCGCCAGGTGGATTTTTAGTTGTTTGAGGTATATGTGTATGGTCCACCACCAATACTAACAAAAACCAATCTAAGGGAGTTTTTTGGGGTTTTTCTGGGTTTTATGTAGTCCTGAGGTTTGGAAGAGTGTCCTACAGCTGAGTCATCATTTTGCTAGGATGGTGAGACAACCAGATTCTACTCTTATAAGTTTGACTGAGATTTTGAGAGTTCCTAAGGGATACCTAGGATGTTTTGACTCAAGGTCCCACCGTGATCGCCATTATGTTAGAGAGCGGTGGGATAAGTCAAGAAGCTAGTAGTCTCAAAAGTCTCTTAAGATGAGGGAAACTAAGTTTTTTAATCACTCAGAGTCCCACCGTGATCGCCATTATGTTAGGGTCCCGTGATTTGGCCGATTGGCTAGCCAAATGACGATGTAACATCAAACCAAGCTTTGGAGCCCAAGGACCTAGCCTTCCTGGACTCGGAGAGGGCTCTCTCTATAAGTGTAAAAGATGTCGGTGTGTTTACTTGCGATGTTCTGATATTAGGCTAGTTATGAAGTATGTTTTTGGTTTTTTGGTTTTTTAAGTTTGTGAGGGATGAAATTGATCAAATACATAAACTGGATAACAAGATGTAGATAAATTGGGCTATGGGGTCAAACAGGTCAAGGAAGCTAATGAGGCGATGATGTAAAACTGCTGTAGGGCCGATTTGATTCACAATAGAAGGGATCTCTGGGCAAAATGGATTAAATGAACAATAAGTTGGTGAAAGACAAGGGATTTCAAGTGAAAACTAGTTAATAGCAGACATAAACATGTAATAGCAAGCCATTTATCATGCTAGGAATAACTATAAGCTAATCAATACATAGAAATCAAACATTCCAGCCATACATAGAGGTATAAGACCCTCTAACTTCGGAAAAGGCTATCAGACTTTGGGGAAAACACATGAGACAAAATAACAACTCATGAACTATGCCGGAACGCCTAAACATAGTCTCTAAGTCATTGGGCACTTGGACAAATGAGTTTTCATAGTTTTAGGCAAAGGGCTAGATCGAAACTAGGCCTCCTTGGTTCAACAAAATGATCAACAAATCAGTCAAAGAGAAAGTTTTATGGACATAACTATGGGCAGCTGATAGGTAGGTAGGGCAAACCATACATCCTACTCAACATACATGGAAATGATGAATAAAACTAAGCAACAACACCTTAGGTTACTAAAGAGCAGCTAAGAATTCTTTAGCATAACTAAGGGAGAAGAAAACATCAAGCTATGAAGATTCAGGGATTTTGAGGTGCCTCCATGGGCATGTCTCAAAATCAATCTTTACTGATCTATAGCGGCAAGAAAAATGAAATATGAGTGAAAACTAGAAGACAAAACACATTAAGAAGCACTATACCATTCTACCATGTCAAGGAATCCATCAACAAGCCTTCAACATTCCTCAAAAGCATCCAAGAGGCAATCCAAACATCATAACTCAAGTGTATTCTTCAAAGCTCATATGACCAATGCATTAATTCTTCTCTCAAGTTCAGCCTTTGATTTACAATGAGAACCATGGAATAAATAGGCTTGAGGAAGGAAAACCTCATGGAGCAACTAGCTATCCCATTGGCCAAGTCAAAATATCTACACTTGTCCTTGAGGCTTTGCAAAGCCCAAGGCACAAAATATCCCATAAAATATCTAAAAAACTGCTAAAAACGGAAATTATATTGACTTTACATCATTTCCCAATGATAAAAATAGCTTAACGCACATTTGGGAAAAGCAGATTTTTGGAGTTCAAAATTTACAAAAATACTTCATATTTATGCCTGAAAAAGGTCCCCTGACTTGCTGGATGCAAATGGAAGCCTTCCCGATGTCGAAATGAGGCTCATGATGGCTCGTTGGAAAGCTCTCTGTGTCTGCTTTCCAATGCAAGTGGAATCATCTCAATATGATCTCTGAAAGTCCCTCAAAACTGTACCTGTGTGCAAAAACCCAGAAAATAGCAGGCTGCTGATATGGCGGGCAGAATGTGCAAAATGAGGCTGTTTTTCGCCAATTTGGAGAGGCGAATGATCTTCAAATGCCCTGAAAATCGCTGGAGACCTGCTCATGGAATTATGGAACCCATTGGGATCTTCCTCCTCCCTTGACAACTCATCGAACTGAAATGGCGCATTTATGAGTTTTTGGCCAAAAACCCAAAAAATGCCAAAAAACAAAAAGTTTTCGAAACAGGCCCAAAATTGGCATGCATGACCTTCAAAGGTCCATAGAGACATGCTCCGAAGCTGAAGCAAAAATATCGAGGGCTGATATGCTTTTTGCTTCCTTTCGTGCTAGGCGCCTCTCCTTCAATTTCTTCAATTTTTCTTGTGCCACCTTCAATTTGCGCCTGGCAAATTGATTTAGCTTCTGAAAGTGAAGAGTTCTCTTTCTCTGTAGCTCAAGATCCCTGTTTTCCTTCTCAAGCTTTGTTTCCAAATGCTGGTTGGCTCTCTCAAGCCATACTTCCTTGTTTTCCTCAATTTCCCGCTCAAGGAGGGTAGTGAGAGGAAAAGCTTCGAATTGAGCTTGTTCTTCAGCTTTCTGTTTCTCCAAGGCTCTCCTAAGCCCGATGGTTCTAGGCCTCTTTCGCCTAGGCTGGTCCTCCTCTTCTTCATCATCAAATTCGCCAATAAGCTCTTCAATTCTTACTTGCGCCCTTTCTGCCTCCTTTTTGTACTTGATGGCCCTTGCCTCATGAATGGTTGCA